>SNVD02006572.1:0-25446 GCA_013180625.2 Boswellia sacra | reverse complement strand
GGCAAATCAAATGGGACAAATGGCCACTAGCATGAGAAAATTCGAGGGCCAAGGCTCAGAAGAATTATCTTGTCAAACGGTGATCAATCCAAGAGAGAATTCTTGTGCGATAACTTTGCAAAATGGAGAGCAATTACATGTCCTGCCAAAGAAATCACAAACTGATGAAGGAGATGACACCACTTCCACATGAACAAAACACTGACTTCTCAGGTAAATCCTATAACTCCCATTCCTTCATATGTTTCTCCTCCACTTTTTCCTAGTAGATTTGCAAAATCGAAGAAGGAGGAACAAGAACAGAAAATCCTTGAAACATTTTGTATAACGAGGTACTTGTTCGATAGCATCCAAAAGTGGTATACTCACCTCGATTTTGGCGCCGTTGCCAGGGATTGATTTTCTAATCGATTTGTTATTTTATTTTCATTGTTGATTCGTATTTTTTTTGTTTTTCTTTTCTGATTGTTTGTATTTAGGTGACATGGCAGTAAACTTCCAACAATTCAATAGTCGATTTGAGCCACAACTACATTGGAGAGTAAATGAAGTAAGCACTCCGAACATTAAACAACAACTTTCTGAGCTAACCTCTCTTGTGGAAAACATGGCTGTAGGACATATGCAAAAATCTTATGAATGTGGGATATATTCTACGATGGAGCATCCAATCGACATGTATCCACTTTACAAGAAGAATATATGGAACAAGCCAATGCCATGGGTGGATTTCCAGGACAAACGAGGCAATGGTATGATCCTTTCTCTAGCACTTACAATGCTGGATGGGAAGATCAACATAATTTCAGTTACTGGAATCATCAACCAATCGCCCTAAATGCCATACCAAATCGGCCACAAGGTTTTAATCAACTTAGAGTGCAGCAACCATTTCAAATGCAATCACCACCAATGCCACAACCAGCACAACAACTAGCTTCAAAAAACTCAGGTATGTCACTCCAGGATATTGTTAATGCACTTGCCACTAACACAATGCAATTCCAGCAGGAAACTGGGGCAAGTATCCAAAACCTGGCAAATCAAATGGGACATTTGGCCACTAGCATGAGCAAATTCGAGGGCCAAGGCTCAGAAGAATTATCTTGTCAAACGGTGATCAATCCAAGAGAGAATTCTTGTGCGATAACTTTGCAAAATGGAGAGCAATTAGATGTCCTACTAAAGAAATCACAAACTGATGAAGGAGATGACACCACTTCCACCATGAACAAAACACTGACTTCTCAGGTAAATCCTATAGCCCCCATTCCTTCATATGGTTCTCCTCCACCTTTTCCTAGTAGATTTGCACCAATCGAAGGAGAAACAAGAACAAGAAAATCCTTGGAACTTCTCACAAAATCGAGGCTAAATATAACCACTTCTGGATGATATTGAGCAAGTACCTAGTTGTACAAAATTTCTCAAGGAGTTATGCACCAAAAGGAGAAAGTTTGAAGGGAAATGAGAAAGTTAGTGTGGGGGAAAATGTTTCAGGTGTATTGCAAAGAAAAATTCCTCCAAAATGCAAAGATCCAGGTACGTTCATCATTCCATGCACCATTGGTAATACAAGTTTGAAAGAGCTATATTAGATTTAGGAGCATCTATTAATGTCATGCCATATTCTATTTATGCTTCTTTAAATCTTGGACCTTTTGTGAAAACTGGTATTACCATTCAACTTGCTGATCATTTTTAATGCATATCCCAAAAGAGTTGTGGAAGATGTGCTTGTGCAGGTGAATCAATTGGTTTTTCCAGCAGACTTCTATGTCCTTAAAATAGAGGAGAGACATCTCCTAATCCAACACCGATTCTTTTAGGGAGGCCATTCTCGAAAACTGCTAGAATCAAGATTGATGTTCATTATGGCACTTTGACCATAGAGTTTGATGGCAAGGTGATATGTTTTAATATTTTTGAGGAAATGAGGTACTCTAATGACTTACATTCTATTTTTGCAGTTGAAGTTATTGATTATTTGCCACAACAATGTTTTGAGTTAACTCGCAAGAATGGAGTGGATGTTGCTATTAGTGAACACATAAGGATAGAAAGTTTCAAAGAACCAAGAAAGCTGATACAAGTGTCTAAAGAAGTGGAGGAAGCTGTGACAAGCTTGGATGAGACTATAGCTATCACCACAAATAGGTATGATGTTTCGTACATTGAATTGCCTTTATCTAATGAGAAACTTCTTCCTTCTGTGATGAAAGCCAATACCTTGGAGCTTAAGTCACTTCCAGATCATTTGAATTATGGATTCTTGGGTGAGAATGATACTTTGCGAGTTACAATGGAAATGGGCCTTGCACGAATACAAGAAGATAAACTCGTCCGAATACTTACAGATCACAAAATAGCTATTGAGTGGACAATTTTTGAAATCCAAGGCCCATCCATATGCATTGACAGTATCTTGTTAGAAGAGGGATCCAAGCCCATTAGAGAAGCACAACAGAAATTGGATCCTCCCATGATGGAACCAACGTCGGGCTGAGGACTTTAAACCAAGCGCTTATTGGGAGGCAACCCAATGTTTTTGAAAAATAAATAAAAGAAAAGAAAAGAAAAATAAAATAAGGTAATAATGATCGATTTTTGTGTCTCGAGGAGATTCCTTTCGTAGGCCATCAAATTGATCAGGTTTTATCTCTCTTTGCCATCTGTCTTATTTTTTTTAATATTTTTTTACTTGTTTTTGACTTTTGTTTGCTATTGTGTTGTTATCTCTTTTACGTGTCTTTAGTTTCGTTTCTGCTCTTTTCTTTTCTTTCCTTTTGTTTAATTTGATTATTCTGTACTTCGAATTCATTTGTGCAACAGCTTGAGGAAACATCCAAACGGGAGCTGAAGTCATTGCTCGAAGGTTTGAATCGTGCATATCTGGGAGAACAAACTCAATCGCATTATCGGTAATATCTCCCCTTTTCTTCTCTTCAATGGATGCCGATATCTTTCTATCGAACCTTCGTAAATATTTCCCTTCACTTCCTCAAAATGCTGTGTTTAAAATTTATAAAGTACGGATGACTAGACTTTGGGCGTTGATGCTCCTAAATGTGCCTGCTGATATCCGATGGCTTATCGTAGCCAAGGTGAGATTGTCCGGTGAGCCGGACATTAATCTCGCAAAATACATGCCTGGTCTAGGAAAAAGCTACTCCGCCAAGAGGCGAAGAGCGAAAAGGTTACAAGTATGTTATAAATGTGCTAGATGGAATTGTAACCAGACTTGTAGTTCATTAGGTTTTGTGTCCAGGAATAGAGAAGATAAACTTTCATTTATTAAGAATGGTTTGAGTAATGAGTCGCTGGCTAATGTTTTGTTAACTCTCGAGTCACATTCTTGTGGACTTGTTCAGCGTGAATTGCTTAATCTATGGACACAATTTCGTGATGAATTGCAGTGTTATAGTCTAGGGAATCTGACTAAAAATGACCCTGTTTGCCAGTTTATAAGAAAATGGATGGGAAGCAAATCCCCGACTCATAGAAGGCGTTTCAGCCGTTACTGGACGTAAAACCAGAGGAAGATGTGAGCCACAATCACAACTACTGGTATATTTGAATGTGTGTTGTTGTTGTCGAATTTTATTTCTTTCTTGTTTCGTTTGATCTGATTATCAATGTTGTTTTTGTGTTGTTGTTGTTTGTTGATTTGTTTGTTTAATTTCAAGTTTTCTTTTTGACAAACCATATGACTACCCCATGTCATAAGCACACGTGGAGACGAGTGTGGAGGTTTTGTCAACCTCCGCCGAAAGTATATCTCTACTTTTCATGCTTCACGTGGGAGACAGGTGTGGCGGTTTGTCAAACCCCACCGAAAGTGTATTTCCATTTTTCATGCTTCACGTGGGAGACAAGTGTGTAGGTTTTGTCAAACCCCGCCGAAAGCATATCTCATTTTTTCAAATCTTTGGGCAATAAATCTGCATCGAGCAACCCCCACCGAAAGTATGTCCCCATGTGTCAAAATTTGAGAGTTTTATGTGTGTATATATACATTCTGCATGTTTTCATATGTCATTCCATAACCTGTCTTGCAATTGAAAAGCATAATATCTAACGTGTCTTAAACAAGATTAGAGCACTTGTAGAAATGGAGAAAACACCAATTCGGCGATTCCGCAATATATGCGTATTTTGCGGATCGCAATTTGGTAAAGATGGAGAGTTTAACAAAGCAGCTCTTGATCTTGGTAGGACATTAGCTGCGAGGGGTATTAATTTGATTTATGGAGAGGGTAGTCTTGGGTTAATAGGGTGTGTGTCAACAGCTGCAAACCTAGGCGGGAGCAAAGTTCTTGGCATTATCCCCAAACCTTTAGCTGTACGAGATATCGTAGGCAACACAATCGGGGAAGAGTTACAAGTCTCTAGCATGCATGAGCGTATTGCACATATGGTTGTTAAATCTGATGCATTTATAGCTTTGCCCGGTGGTTATGGTACATTAGAGGAGATATTCAAATCACCTCTTAGGCACAGCTAAACATCCATCGGAAACCCATTGGTTTGTTAAATGTCAATAATTTTTTTGATGGTTTGTTGTCTTTTCTTGATCAAGCAGTAGAAAAAAACTTCATCTCACAGTCGGCGAGGCAAATCCTGGTTACAGCTTCAACTGCAGGGGAGTTAATTGACAAATTACAAGCATTCGTCTATTTGCCTGATCCAACAATATCTCGGATAGATTGGTTTGGAGAAGGCAATAAGAGGCGTAAACTGGATTTAACGCTCCATCTGTAATCTCTATCTGCTGTTTGCTTCATTTTCGTTTGCTTTCTCTTTATTGTGTTTATTTGAGTTGATTTTTTTTTTCAGGTTGTTTCTTTCACCCCAGGTAATATTTTCTAATCTTGGCTTTTAGAGTGGTGGCTTAAAAAGTTCAAGTTCTCTTGAAACGCATTCTGGATTTCTTTAATCCATAATGGCTGAATAAGGAGGCTAACTTCTAAACTTTTTAGACCCATTCTAACTGACTTGTTTGTGTTTGTTGATTTGTTGGACTTTATTATTTTCTGAGTAAGTTTAGTTTTATGTAATTTCAAGTTGTGTGTTTTTGTCTTTATCAGTTTCGATTCGAAAAAAAAAACATTGTGGAAAAACCTGAGAATGGTAGAATATGAGGTTTTCTTAACTCTTGAAATGCATTCTCTCTAAATAAATCTGTAGTTTGTTTATTTCATGTTGTTTGAAGTGTCTTGTTTCTTGTTTTGTTCTTTCATAATAAAGGTATATAGGCTGGAAACCTTAAGTCTGGGGGGTACTGGTCCTAAGGATTGTTGAAATATACAATCTTGACTCAGGTGTAACAACGCCACGTACCTCTTTTCTTGCATTTTGTGGGTCGATGATAAGATAATGATTGAATTGAGAATAACTCTGGGAAAATGATAAATAATGCATGGATCTGTGTGCTTGAAATGTTTATTGGTTTTCACTTTGTCTTTGATTCCTTGTACAACATTGAGCACTAAGCTATTATCACTGAGTTATTTGTTTACTTAGAGAAGGTTTATGTAATTTAAATGTTTCTTCAGATTTCAATGAATTCTAGAACTTGTTTGATGGTCACTCAAGGCGAAAACCTAGACTGTGCAACATTGGGGAAATGATTTAGGCCATCTTTGGACCGTTTGAGCCTTAATAGCCAACCTTGACAGAAATTGATCCCTAGTTACCCCTTTGAGCCTCTGTAAGCTTTTTCTTTGTTAACTCACTAAAAGATTTCCTAACCTAAAATGAATTTGTTCCAAACAGTTTATCCCTTACCTATGAGCATGTCGATCATTCACAATTAAATTCTGAGCTATGTTCTGGTTTTGGGAAGTTAGAGGAGGTTGGGATGTGTCACGAGCAATGCAAGTGAGTTCTATTGTGTTTGAAAAAAAAAAAAAGGAAAAAAAAGAAAAAAAAGCCAATTCTGTACTATGTCCCCAACATAAGCAAATCTGTACTTATTGTCCACCATACTTATACATTTGGACAATGGATTGTTGAAGTGTGGGGGAGGGCGACAAGTATAAAAAAAGAAAAAAAAAGAGAAACAAAAAGAAGGAAGAATAAGAAATCAGTATGCCCTTAAGCTGTTCTTAAAAAGAATGAAACAACAAAGTGTGAGGGTAAGTTTTCTTTTGTTTTCTGTAAAAACAAAAAAGATGAGTGTTTCTAAATAAGTTGGGGCATAACTAGTGATTTGAGAGGAAAATGTGTTATAGGGTTGAGCTCTACATAGTCTTGAATTGATTATGTGTTTGTGGGTGATTTGAGCCAAATTATTATCCTTATCATACCTTCACCCAAGCCAAACGTTACAAGCTTAATAAAGTCCTACTTGATCCTTGGTGCTGTGCATGTCTACATTAGTGGATAGTGACTTGAAAAGCAGGCCTATGGAGTTCATTTATACACACATCTTCAATATTAAATATGATTCATTTTTATGCATAAACTCATCTGGGTTATAAGTGATTAGGTGGAATGGCTCTACGCACACACACTTGAGGAATTGAAGTGAGAAAACTTAATCCTTGAGGATGAAATTCTGACTCAAGTGCATTATTTTGAAGTTTTTCTTGGGTTTATAATTAAGTACAATCTTTGAGGCCTATTTGCAAGATGAAGCATTTGTGTGTTTTAATTTTTTGTTGATTCTGTTTCGGTTTAGTTTTTTTTCATATTGTCGTAGTTGCTCGAGGACTAGCAAAGTCTAAGTGTGGGGGAATTTGATAAGTGTCTATTTATATATCATTTTCATATCAATTCGTCCATGGTTCTTTGCTATATTACTTGGTATTTTTATGTTTTTGTGTGGTTTTGATGTTTGTAGGAGTTTTGGAGCAACTTGCACAAAAATGGAGTAAAACCCTTTCATTTTCACCTGTGCTAGTCAACCATCTTCTCGGATTTAATTGTATTGATACACAATGAAATCGATGACATGTTATATATCGTTGGAAAGCTCTCGAAGTCTTTTTTCTAGAAAAATTTACGGTTCATGAATCCATTTAGTGTACCGAAAGTTATAATCAAAACAGTGTTGTGAGAAGTATAGAAATGTAACACACAAATGACTGTAGCATGTATAATACGGGACACTGTAGCACGTTACTGTAGCAGAGTATTTAAACACCTTTTAGGGTTTTATTTCATAACTTGAAGAGGGGAGAACGTGGTGGAGGCTTCAGCTCTGGAATTCTTTCATCTGTTGGAGTTCTTGAAGGAGAAAGGAAGCTTGGAAAGAGGAAGAACTACAATCCAAAGAGAATTATATCAAATTTGCTAAGTTTTTCCCTTCCCTTTCATTTTCTGGAATGTCTCCATGTTGTATTGTATTTACCAAGTTCTTAAACATGTGTAACTGAATCTGAATTGGTTGAGGGTGATTTCAAAGCCCCTGATATGGTTTTTGTAAGTTAATTGTGCAAGAAGTTGTTATCAAATTCTCTAATTGAATTTGACTTGATTTTCCCATATCTATGCTTTATGATTGCTTGCTGATTTGTATTGGAAATGGCCAACTGAAAATAATCTGGTTGTCTTGTCTATTGCTAGAGTAGAAATCTTGATCGTAAATTGTCTTGGCATTTCTAATCCTTAGTAGCAAAATTGGATCAGAGATTGCAATGGAGATACAACCTAGTGTTAAATAATCGAGCTGGTGTGTTTATTGCTTAGATCAACCTATCTTTCTTATCGTCAGGCATCCATTGAATTAAATTTAGAGAGCTTGTTCTAGGTTGTTTAATGGATAGAGATTAAATAAAGAGCTTGTTTTATTTAACAACAAAGTAAGGAAAGATTGGGATAACAGAGCTTGTTGTTATCTACGGTTGATAACTTCAATGCTGTAATTGGATGACAATTCTACGATTAATTCGCAAATCCATATCTTGTGGTAGAGAATGATCCCTTAACCAAGTTCTCTCATTGATTTTTCATTCGAATTAACTTTCTGTTTTGTTATTCTTCGTTTGCATTATTATTTCACTTAGTTAATCAATCAACAAAACCCCCCATTTAGTTTTTTTTCGAATAACAAATTTAATTAGAATCAATCCTCGTGGGAACGATATCTTACTCATCACTTTATTACTTGTGCGACTAGTATACTTGCTAGTTTCGAACGCATCAGCGAGACCCTATATTTATACTTAGCTGTTTCTATGACTGCCGTAAGTTCGGTGTTAGTTCGAGAGTTTGAAGAAATTCAAAAGCCTGTCTATTACACTAGCAAGTCTCTGATAGACGCGAAAACTCGTTATTCAGCACCAGAGAAATTAGCTCTTGCTTTAGTAGTTTCGTCTAGGAAGCTCAGGCCTTACTTCCAAGCCCATTCAATTTGTGTAGTCACTAATCAACCATTGAAGCAAATCTTGCAAAAGCCTGAACTTTCCGATCGTCTAACAAAATGGAGCATTGAGATAAGCGAATTTGACATCACTTTCTCTCCTAGAAATGCAATCAAAGCTCAAGCAGTCGCTAAATTCATAGCCAAATTCACCAACTGCTTAGAGGGGTATGATGATGATAAGCTGTTACTGAGGCAAGAAAGTGATACACCCCAGAAAAATGCAAAAGCATCAGACAATAACACCTTGCCACTCATCGACTGTCAAGAGATAGCAAGTTGGACACTGTATGTTGATGGAAGCAGTAATAAGATGGGCAGTGGAGCTGGAGTTGTCTTGGTAAGCCCAGAAAACACCGAACTTTGTTATGCTTTGAAGTTTGGTTTTAAGGTGTCCAACAATGAAGCAGAATATGAGGCAGTTTTAGCTGGGATGAGATTAGCGAAAAACTTAGGAGTTGAAAAGCTAATCCTCAAAAGTGATTCCTAAGTAGTTGTGAGTCAAGTGAATTTAGACTACCAAGCTAAGGGAAGCAACATGACAGCCTATCTCCAAAGGGTCAATGACTTGAAAAGGCACTTCAAAGAATGGAAAGTAGAAAGGATCCCACGAGAAGAAAACCCACAGGCTGACTTTTTAGCTAAGCTAACATCTTCTGCTGAGGTCAAAATGTCCAAGATAGTCCCACTACAGTTTATCCCAAAACCAAGCATTCACCTTGACGATGTCGCCTTTGAGATAAAAGCAATGAATCAACCACCGAGTTGGATGGATCCTATCCGAGCTTAACTCGCAACAAGGGAGCTCCCAAATGACAAATTGGGGGCAAGGAAGCTTAAATATCGGGCGGCTAAGTACTCTCTAATCGATGATGTCTTATACAAATGGGGTTATTCCATGCCTTATCTAAGGTGTCACAGTGATGAAGAAGCTAATTATGTGTTAAGAGAGATCCATGAGGGAGTATGTGGCAACCATTCCGGAGTAAGGAGTCTGGCTTTTAAAGCCTTAAGGCAAGGTTATTATTGGCCGACTATGCATGCAGATGCTAAGTCCTTTGTTAAAGATTGTGACAAGTGCCGACGGTTTGCAAACATACCCAGACAACCACCCGAGAACCTTACCCGACTGAGTAGCTCTTGGCCCTTCGCCCAATGGGGGATAAACTTGATTGGCCCCCTTCGAATGTCAAAGGGTCAAGTTAAATTTGCAATAGTAGCAGTTGACTACTTCACCAAGTGGGTTGAAACAGAACCATTATTAGCCATTACTAAGAAAAAGACCACAAACTTCATTTGGAGGTCTCTTATTTGCAGGTTTGGGATCCCACATACTATTATCACTAATAATGGCAAGCAGTTTGATAATGCTAACCTTAGAGAACTTTGTGAGCAACTTGGCATCCATCACAAGTTTTCCTCACCAGCTCACCCTCAAGCCAACGGACAAGTTAAAGCAGTTAATAAAGAAATAAAACATTTACTCAAAACCAAGTTGGAAGCACTCAAGGGGGCTTGGGCCGAGGAGCTTTACAACGTATTGTAGGCTTATAGAACCACCCCAAGATCCACAACAGGGGAGACCCCTTACTCTTTATCTTTTGGAGTGGAGACTGTAGTCCCAGTTGAGGTAGGAATACCTAACCTCCGAAGAGTCACCCATAACCCAGGAACTAATTCTGAACAGCTTAGAATATGCTTAGACTTGGTTGAAGAGGCACGAGACGTGGCGCAAGTTAGATTAGCAGTATACCAACAAAAGGTGGTCAAGTTCTATAACTCCAGAGTGAAGGCAAGGAAGTTTGAAGTCGGAGATTTGGTCTTAAGAAAGGTGATGCTGAACACACAAGAACCAAGAGTTGGAGTCTTAGGACCTAACTGGGAAGGTCCATACCAAATAGAGCAGGTACTTGGCTCGGGGGCTTATCGCCTGCTTCGCATGGATGGAACTAAAGTTAGGCATCCTTGGAATGCTGAACATTTGAAGAAGTATTATCAGTGAAAAAACCAAACTTGGAGGAGCACCTCAGGTTTGGGATGTCTTATACGTCTATCTTTTGAAAACAGAGAACAAGCTACATTTTGAAGGCCTAAGTGCCCCATTTCTTTTATTTCCCCAAAGAGCCTAAGCGCTCATCTTTTGTAAAGGACTAAGATCCTTATCCATTCAAAGGGCCAAGGCTCACTTAATGATGGAAAACCCAATGAGGTATTAGTCATATCATGGCGCATCACGCTTGCAATTAGTTACTATGCCAAAGTGGTTCATCCAAGGATAGAATCCTTTGAAGATGTCAGGGTTATGAGTACATTAACTAATAGCCTGGCTTATTACCAATCCAAAGTAACTTATCTAAGGATAAAGCACTTTGAGGAGTTAAGAGTTACTAGTACATTCACTGGCTAACTTAGCTTATTAATTAGTATGGCAATTCAGAATATAGAAAACAATTCAGAGGGAAAAGCCTCCTGAGATTGCGTGATATAGCTCTCAAACTATGCAAACTAAGTCATTTATTATACGACTTGCAAATTAGAAGTAACATTAATAATCAAGCCAAAAGATCTTTTGCTAAGGTAAGTGGCTTGCAATGTCCTAGCACTTTGTAATGTCCTACTACTTACCTTATCCCAAACGATGAAAGGTGGTTTAGCATGTTATCAAGCAACCCAAAACAAATAACCCCATCAAAGGCAGTAATAGTGGTTTAAAAAAAAATCATGCCAAAATGAGATATGATAGTGTGATACATTCCCTTATCAATAAAAGCTTAACAAAATACATCAAAAAGGAAATGTAACACAGGTTCCTAAAATATCACTCATATGTCGAGGGGCTTCTCATGGGAATTTGATCTGCTTTAGAAAGAATCATCTGATGAAGAGAATCAAAGTCAATTGTAGGATGAAGCTCATGAAGACATTCCCTAAATAAATTGCAAAGGAAGTCCCCGGAGTTCTTGACTTCAAACTCTAGCTCGTCAATGCGAGCATCCTTGTCTTTCTCGGATTGTCTTTGGACTTCAAGTTATTCTGTCATGTTTTTAAGCTTCTCCCTCAGCTTCTCATTCTCCTTATCCTTAGAACGAGCAGATGTCATTAGTCTTTCCATAGTTGCCTTATGTATTGCAGCCTCCTGCTGCTTCCAAGCATCATACTATCGTCTTTCACTAATCAAGACTCTTAGCTTCTCAAAAGAGGCTCTAATCACATCACGATGTAGGGCCAAGACAAAAGATCCCTGCAATTGCCAATATAAGATAAAATGTTAGGATGACAACTAAAAAGAATTTGAAAATTAAACGCGAGACAAATAATAGTCCATTAGTTGACTCACCAAAAGTTGGCTTACTATGGAAGTATCAATGACTCTAAGTAGATCAAGATTATCAGAGCTCCTAGCAACCTCAGGTGTAAGGGTTTGGGCACAAGCTTGGATAAAAGAGAAAATATGACCAACTTCTATCTCAATAGATTCAGATTGCACGGGAAAGGGTGTCTAAAATAGAAAGATTAGCAAAGGTTTGTTCTAAAGGCTTAACAAACACCTTGGCAAAATCTTCTAAATTAGAGGCCTTAGTAGATTCAGATAAAGGAGTAGCTGCTTCTTTTCTTGAAGGGATGCTTTCAGACCTCTGAGCAGCTTCCTTACCCTTGTGCTTCTTGGAAGGGACCTCTCCCTTTGCTACATCAACAGAATCATTGCCCTTTTCCATAACCCTCTTCCTTTTAGCCCTGATGTTATCCCATAAAGAACCACCCCTTGACTTCCTTGCTATCTTTCCCTTATGAGTTTCTCTTTGTTCGTCTGCAAAAGAGAAGTATGAAAAACATTAGCAACAGAGCAACAAATTCAAGTAAGAGATATGAGTAAAAGTGTAAAGAGTTGGAAGTTAACAAGTCTAACTTTGATTTAAGGCTAACTCTTAAAACTTCAAAAGCACAAGTCTTGTCCCTTTAGCAAGAACCCAAAAAATTCACTAAATATGAATAACGCCTAGATGCTACCTTCGAATATGAAATCCTCATCAACATCCCATTGATTTGGGTTCCTCACTTTAGGAAAGTCATCAATCAGCCCACTATCCTTCAAACCTTTTGGAAAAATGAGTTCGTTTGCATCACGATTTGGGTACTGTAAGGCCTTAGTAATTCTTTTCTTTAGCTCCTCAGACAAAGATGGTTTTGAAACATGCCCTGCAAAAAAAAAAAAAAAAAAAGCATTATTTCATCTCCACACACAACCATTCATTTTCTCCTTGAAACAATAAAAATTGTAAATCACCCCTTTACAACTTCAAAAATCATTTCTTGACAAAAGACAGTTATATTTTCTGAGATAAGTGCTACAAAAAATAGGAGATGTAGATATACTTATTTGAAAGACCGAAAATTTCATTAATCCAGCAACTCAAAATTCTTGAGGTCATGGAGGAACTAGCTTTTCTACTTGTTTAGGATCTCCATCAAATGTTCTAGAATCTTAACTTTGCTTATTCACAAAATACTCATAACAGTGAAAGAAACAAAAAAGGGGGGGGTGTGGGGTGGGGGGTGGGGGAGGGAGGAGGGAGGGAAGCAAGGACTGACCTTTCTTGGATTTCCTAATCTCGCTTTGCCAGTCAATGCGGCATCGGGCCCTCCTCACTACCAGCTATGCCCGTTTTGAAGGAAACCAAACGCCTAGATTTGAAAAGGAAAGCGTGCAAGGAGGTGAAAGAAATATCGCGACCGTGAAATCAAAAATAGGATCACTAATATATATATATATATATATATATATATTTATATTTCATGAGTCATGCAGATGTTTGCTGGATCAAGGGTGGTTTATAAATATATCACTTATATGCACGCAAATCCCGATGTAAAAAGGAAGTATTATTATTATAATATATATATATATATATATATGTTAATTAAAGCAAGTTATAAAAGGATCGCGTGATCCTTTCTAAAGAGAATGTTATGTCATTTGGCCACCCCTGCTACGTGTCATTATCAAATTAAAAGTAAGTAAAAAAAAATTGGCTCTTTATAAGTTCTTTCGCAAAGGGTCTGTATTAGGAGGACTTATAAATTATAAAGAAAATTAATCACTTGTAATAAGGAATTTAAGGCATTGAGTTTTTATAGAGAGATCGAAGTCCATAACAAAAGGCAGAATCGGTCAAAATATAGCCACTTAGATTAAACGGATGCTGACTATGAGTCTTTGAAAAAAGGCGACTTTGAGTTGAATTTTTTGTAATTGATTAGTCATAAGTCCTCACACTTCGGACTTGCGACTAAGGGGGCTATTGTAGATGGCAATTTGTCATCACTGAAGTAAGAGACAAATCCGTCCTTCTAATTCAACCCAAGAATCATGAAGCATCAAACATTGCTAGGTGCACTTCCCAAAAGAAGAGTTTACTGAAGGCAATAATAAAGAAACCCCTAGACTTGGGTTATAAACCAGTTCATGAGCTAACCCAAATCAGTTCTAAGCTGTCTATAGTTAACTAAAGGAAAGGGTAGGGACTTTCCTGGAGATGATTGTTAACTAACGGAAAGGGCAGGGACTTTCCTGGAGATGATTGTTAACTAACGGAAAGAGCAGGGACTTTCCTGGAGATGATTGTTAATTAAAGGATAGAGTGAAGACTTTCTCGGAGATGTCCGTTAACTAAAGAATAGGAGGTGGACTTTCTTGAAGCCAGGAGTCATGACAATAAAGGTCTGGAAACCAACAAAAGTCTAAGCGAATACCCAAGCGATATCAACAATTTAAGTCTACCATCGAGCATTTAAATGACCGGCTGATTCAAGGATTAGACTTATTCAATAATTAGCCATTAGGAGCAAAGCTACAACACTAAGAGGGCTACTAAGGAAGAATGCCACATCAGATGCCATATGGCAAGTCCTTATTGCCTGGGAACTAGGGTTCCTGGAATTCCTTAGAAACGTTTAGAAGGTTGAGTAGGCCCTTAGGATCATGACACCTCATTGGATCGAAAGGTCAAGATTTAGGTTCAAGAAAATGTCTCATATAAAGGTAGAGGATGAGGCAAAGGAGGGGGGATTCGGAACCCACAGAGATTCTTGAACACCTTCCCAAGAAAGATACCCAGCCACCTTCCTTCCACTTATTTTTTCCTCCATCACTATTTCATTGCTTCCACACACTTACACACTTTCAAACACCCAACTTTCCTGATTTTTTACCTAAGCAAAGCCCCCAAGCTAACTTGATCGTCGGAGGGTTTACGCCAGTGAAAATCCGGCGACCTTTGACACCTTTTTTGTGTTGTAGCCATTGAAGAAGCTCAGAGGTTTTGGCCACCACTACGAACACATCCTGGAGCAACCTTAGTACCTAAGGAGGAAGGAATTAGAGGGTTAGCTGTCACTTTCAACTATCAGAGACTTGTCTCTTGACTCTCACAACTATCATTTTCATCATGTCAGTGCTTGTCCTTTGGTTATCAGAGATTTGTCTAAAGGTACTCTTGAGTCTCTGATTTTTTGTTCGTCTCCCTTGTAGCGGTCTCGGACTAAGTTCTAGGATTTCGTTGAATATTCCATTACTCGTTTGGAATCCATTTACATTGTAGCTCGGAGATTTATCCTGTTTCGTTTTTGGTATTTCATTAGGTCATTATCAAGTCTATCAAGTATCGTTACTGTTCATCCATTATCCAGTCCTAAGCCATGTCTTCAAAATCGGATCGATATGTACCTAGCAAAAAGTCCCTATACTTATATTCCCAGCAATGAACATCTAACACTCAAGGTCATCTAGGTCATTTGTCACTAAATTTTCTTACGTGTCTCATTCTAGTTGTAGCCATTTTTTGATAACAACAATAATAACAATCACAAAAAAATTATGTCTAAAATTATAACTAAACGTGGTCGTTTTTAACGTTATTTTTCTTATTAAAACTATATGAAACTTACATTCTCTAATGTATAATGTAACTTTTGATGCAATTTTTTTGACACAAAATTAAACATAAATTTTTTATTATTGATTTATAAAATCTAGTTATTAAAATGATTGATGAATTAACTCCATTTTAATATCCTTTCCCATCTTATGTTAACAGTTTAGTCATGATCTTTGGGTATAATAATTTATTGATATAAAAAAGAAAACAAAAATATTCAAATATAAGTCATAGTTTATCCATGATATTTGTGTATAAAATAATTATGTCATGCATATCATTGTTGATTATAAAATATTAAATTTCTTTTTTTTTCTATCTTGTCAATTTGATCGTGATAGATACTGAGATATTGCAATCGATCTTCACGGTTCAAGAAATTAGATCAACAAAGACTTTTAATCCTCGTATTAAAAGTACATAAAAATAGTAAATAATAATAATAATGTGAGGTGTTTTGGAAAATGGCAAGTTTTATTTTTTAAAAAAAAAAATCGTAGAATTCTTGCATTTTTCGTATTCTTTATGTATGGTCCTCAATTTGACTTTGTGAATAAAAAAAAATAATATAGTGTATTCAAAACTTAATATTACTGTAAATTTGTGAATTAAATTCATTTTCCATCCATGATTAGTGATGGCAAAATAACCTGACTGCGGTCGGGGACTCAGAAAACCCGAACATTCGGGGTCAAAGAATTGCCTGGAAAACCGGGGTGTGATTTTTCTGCCCGGTCGAGGCCGGGGCCCCGGTCGGGGTAGAGGTGCCAGGGCCAGAGACCCGGAATTGAACATTCAGGGTCAGGGAATTGCCGGAAAACCGAGGTATGATTTTTCTGCTTGGTCGAGACTGGGGCCCCTGCCGGAATAGAGGTGTCGGGGTCGGAGACCCGAAATTGAACCCGGAGTATACAAATAAAATTAAATGCTGCATCAATTTAGTCCATCAAATTTTAATTCTTAAACATAACCCCCTAAGCTCACAAACTATTTTTCTAAATAACTCATAAAACCTTAACAACTTAGGCCTAAGCCCCTACCCAGCCCAGCCCACCTAAAATAAATTAAATGAGCTTTCAAAGTTTTGTCATGAAAGAGATTCAAAGTCATTCCCTCTTGTCAACACAGGAAAATGACCTGCACCTTACCACTCGGCTACAGCCTACATTTGAATCAAGGGTGCAACAAATGTCGGTAATAAAACATAAATTAAATGAGGACACCACTTTGCAAAGAATTCCACATGCAATATATATATATAACATAACAAAAAAAATCAGAATTAAAAAAAATTTACGCAACCCGGGTTTTATTTTCGGGTTATTGGAAAACCTGGCCCCGATCCCGGAAAAAAATTTTCGAAAAATTTCCTAGGACCGGGCTTTCCAATTGGTGATCGGGGCCGGGGACCCCCAACCCCAGCCCTGGCGGGATTTTGCCATCCCTATCCATGATACTTTTTGCAACAATGATATCCTTCTTACATATATTGTAATTTTTACATCTTATAATTTTGTTTTGTTTTGTTTAGATTTGGGAAGGAACTATTTAACTCAAAAGTTAAAGTGGGAATACTCAGTTTTTTGTTATAAAATTTGAATTTGACTTATTTTCGAGGGTGGGGCTACTTTCACAAAAAATAATGCTTTAAACATCCGCTCTTCAAAAAAAAATTATTCAATTACTAAAATATTGTTGAATAAAGATTCTAAAATCAAAGAAAAAGAGTTTAATGAGATTAAATTTCTTAAAATTAAAATTAGATAATTGTTAGATCTAAAAGGAATGCATTTGAATTTAATAATTTAAAAAAAAAGTGTTTTTTGTGGTTTTTAATGATATCAAATTCTTATTAGATTTAAGGCGGTTAATTATGAGATAATAAAATAAATAAAATTAATTTATATAATTATTGAGGTTAATTATCTCTTAATTATCTAAATTATTCTAGATTCTATGCAATGGTCGATCTTATCGTAAGATGTAGTACTCTCTCCTTTTTAATTACTTGGAATACGGATAATTATTACACTTAGTTAATTCATAATTTTTAATGGGATAAAGTGTTCCAACGTAATATTAAGTTTACCGTAAAACATTCTAAATAAACATCTTAATCGGGTATTAAAAAAATATTAAATAGATTAACATTTTGACTTTGGAAAGGATCTTGTGGTTCAGTAGTCAGTTCAAGGTGGATCAGAAGAGAAGATCAAGATTGAGATTTGCACAAAATGTTTATAAGGAATCCCATTAGTCAACAATCAAACTACCAAGAAAATAATTTAAAAATAAATTTTTTTTTGGTATTTTGTATTTAAGAATGAGATAAAATTCCTATTGGATAAGGTGCTTAATATTATGGGATAATAAAATTAATTTAGATAATTATTGAGGTTAATTATCTAAATTATTCTAGATTGTATGTAAATATATGCTATATAAAGGGGAGTTGCCCTCCCTGGCTCTCTTTCACTTTCGCTCCCTTAAAGACTCCCCCCTGCGTCTCTCTACGCCAAGTCTCTCTTGAGACTTACAGAGGCTTGGTGTAGAGAGGGACAGGGAAGAGTCTGAGGAAGTCTCTTTTAATTCCCCCCAGCAAACTCTCATACTCCTCAAATCCAAAGCAAAATTTGGATCAAACAACTTGTCAATCCCAAATTTCCAAACATTCTCAATGAAAATTTTCCGCTTTCAAATACGTTTCTGTAAAACATTTATATAAAATAGATAAATAAATAAGTTATAGACTCTTCCTATAAATTAATGTAACTAATTTAGCTTTCAATGCCAACGAACGCTGTTTCTTCAAATTTTCATTATTCTCATCATTAACTAATAATATTTAATTTCGAAGAATTATTTATTATTATTATTATTATTATTTGCTCTAAACTAACAACTAAAAGCAATAAATTCTTAAGAGTTAAACTTACCAAGGCGAGAGCCGACCAAACCCAGTTGATGAAGGAACTCAATCTAGATTAAGGTAAGGCTTTTTTCCTTTTTTTCTTTTCTTTTTTTTTTTTTTTAAATTTCAAACGGGGTTTAGTTAATAATCGACCTTGATCAACTTCAACTAAAAAGCTTGCTGTTATGGTGGGCTTTTCAACTGGTGTCCATTTTGAACTTGCCATGGGCTCCAACGAATTGTAACTTCTTAAGCCCAGAATGCAGTGTTGGGCCTTAGCTCGGTATATTTTTTTAAGGATATGTCATGTGAGATTGATCAAGCCATCGTTAGGCCAACACGTGTTAGCCATGACACCGTTTGGATCCTCTTGATTGCAACGGAGATGTTGCTTCTGAAAGGTGATGGCGATTGTAAATGCGTAGGTTACGGGGAGAGAGCAGAGAAGAAGGCTGAAAGTTAAAGTTTGTATTGGAAGAGGACAAATCAAGGTCCATTTTGTTGATTGTTGCTAATCATCTGTGCAAGTTGTAGCTTACTGTGTTGAAAAAGTAGGATATTCAGTTATTTACTTCCATAATCATCTTCAGAAGCACTTTCTTATACTTAATTAATTGTATCATCGTATATGTTGTTATTTTATAATTGAAATATGTAACACTAGCACACTAAAAATTTAAAAATGTTAATCTTATTATTGATGTATAATACTGTTAGAAATTCTTATAAAATGGATAAACATATTAAATGAAGAAAATTGAGAAAATAATCCAAACAAATTAGGGAGTTTCCTTTATAAATAACTTTTTTTTTTTTGAAAAGATGCATATATGATCTTGTTGAATAGCTGATGAGCACATTTAACAGTCAGATATTTAAAAAATAATGATAAATTGTAACTACCGGATCCCTACCATGCCTCACGGTTTTGTCCACATCGGGGAATACGGTACACTTCCGCTATTTACCCGTGTGACGCCTCCCCCACTCGAACCCATGACCTCAAAGCTCAATAGAGTTCAACATGAGTACCATTCGAGCAAGTTGCCCGAATGGTACTCATGTTGAACTCCATTGACCTTTGAGGTCATGGGTTCAAGTAGAGGAGGCGCCACACGAGTAAATAGTAAGAACGTATCGTATTCTTCGATGTGGACAAAATCGTGAGAGCCTCGAGCGAGAGATAAAGGCGCAGGAGTTAGGTCGTTATATATATAATATCCTAATAAAGGCGCAGGAGTTAGGTCGTTATATATATAATATCCTATATTTGATAAAGTGTTGTAACTTATAAATTTTTAAGGATACGATAATTTTTACTGTCGAAGGCATTTTTTTTTAATTTTTTCAATAAATTAAATACAGCGAGAGAGATAAGACTTTTTTTCTAGCTCAAGCTCATGATTAACGATACCCCATCGAATGTCTTCAGTTAGTCTAGCACACTCGAGTAGTTGAATCATTCCATACAAAAACAATGGCTTGGATTCTAATAAAATATAATCCAAAGCACGTGGTTGCTTGCTTCCATTCGGTGCTAGTTCTTGGTTTCGCTAAAAGCACTTCTTCACTTTTTCAGTGTCAACAGCTGGGCAGTTGCAGCTGTCGGGGTGTACATGTATATCATTATTATTGTTACAAAAGCTGCTTATATAACCTAATTGATCATCTTCTAAATCCCTGAAAGGATTATAATTAATTTGGAATGGGAAAGCTTGCTCAAGATCTAAAGGAAGGACTTCTCCAAATATTCGAAGCTGCCAAATGTTGCAGAACTGCTAAAGGTAACCCTCCTGGATACCATATCTTGACTCTTGAGGTTTTGGACCAAATTTTGCTCACAGACACTAGGGTTTTTCAGGAAATGAAGATTGGGAAGAACCCAAGTTGGAGTCTGTAGAGGTGATCTATCTCTTCTTATGAATTTCAATTATTGATTGCACGCAGTGATGCAGAGGAGATTTATGATGAACTATATATGAATCTGTGTTAGTGATTTGTTTTTTATTTGTACAGCATATAGCAGTGCAAGAAAGGGCGATCAGGATCAGAACTGCAAAGGGTCCAACTCGCCCCACTGTGCCCAAAGGTCCTCCTGCTCAGACCGATTGAAGTTCACAGTCCAGGATTCCAGCTAGACTACACGGGCCTCAGCTATTTATTTTCATCAATTGATGCATCTTCTGCTCTTGTAGGCTTCTACTTACTACTATTTGTTTCTCCCTTTTTTCACTATTTGTGATAAAATTTTAATTTAATTTTGAGTTAACAACAGATTTTATATATAGTTTTTTTTTAAACTTTTATGAATATCATTTGAGAATAAATAAAACCATCAACCATGGATGAACTGAGTGATGAAGTACAGATTTTATTTCTTTGCAAGATGGTTGAAGTGGAAATTTTATTAATTCATTTAAATAATCAACTTTAATTTAAAAATCATATATATGCATGTAAAATAAAAGAACCGACTCTAATATTAAAATGTAGTACATATGATATAGAATAATTTTTCCTGAATTATTAATTAAAATCACAAAAACAATATCTTATGATATTAAATAATCTACAATGCAACTTAACTATGTATTATGTATTTCATTTTTTTAATTTAGAATAGTCGTTCAATGCATTTGTATCCATAAAAATAATTAGCTTATTTGTGTTAATGTCTAACACAATTTTTGTAAGATCAACTCTATTTTTAGCCACAATATTTTTCAGATGCTAATTGTGTCAGCCTTTACAAATAAATGTCATTTTTCCTTTGTGTTCAAATAAATATTTATCACATTTTTCGATAGGTACATGTAGTGCCTAATTTTTAACCATGGAAAATAAGTCTAATATTTTAAAAGTTGTCATCAGTAGGATTTGAATTTTCTAATTTTTTAATTAAATAAAACTAGAATGGATAAATGCTATTGAATAGTTTCATATTTTACTTTAATGTTAGATGAAAAATAAATTTAAATATTTTTTAATTTTTTAAAACTCATCAGATGTCTCTTATTTCAAAAAAAAATGAAGTTATCGTTTTGTTAATTTGATTATTTAATTATTTAATAATATTTTAAAAATTAATTCTGGAACCGTATCTATACGATGTCCACAAACATCCCTATATTCTCGACACGTCAACCATCATCACATTCATGATTCAAGAGGTTTGTGATGGATGATGATGATCACCGGGCTGTCGCTCTAATATAAAAGTGATGGGTACAATTGCCCACCCGTAGTTGTAAATACGTTAACAAGCAAAACCTCGCCACGTAATCCCCAGGCCCCAACCCAACGTCAACACATCATCTCACAAAACAGTAGCAGACGTGTATTCTTAAACCACCACGAAGAGTCCAATAAAACCACTCACAAAATCCGAGATCCTCGGAGTCTTTGTAAGAAAAATCGTCCACGTTTCCCCAATCTCTCCCCTCACTCGCTCTCTTCCACCCCATGGCCTCGGTGGCGCGAGCGATTCACTGCCAGCTGGGGTCCCAGAAGCCGGCCGTCGTGAGCAGGGAGCCGTCGGTCGGTCTGGTCCCTGTTCAGAAGGTGAAGGTGGGCGAAACCGAGAACGGGAAGATCGTGCTGCAGCCCCGTTTGTGCACTTTGAGATCGTACGGCTCGGACAGAGCTGCAGTGATCAAGACGACAAGGGGCGGGGGTGATGAGGTGTCGCCGTTCTTCGAAAAGCTGTCGGAGTATATAGAGAGCTCGAAGAAGAGTCAGGACTTTGAGATAATCTCCGGCCGCCTCGCCATGGTTAGCTTCTGTTCGTACCACGTTTTTGTTTTTGGATTTTTGCATGTAGTACGTAGTACGAGGTAGAAGAAATTGATCGTTGGATTGGTTGACTTTTGATCAGTCAACTATTTCAGCGGCGTAGATGGTTTGTTCAGAATCTTAGTCAGTGCTAGGTCTAGTTATTATTATTATTTTTATATTATTTCTTCTATTATTTTATTGAATGATGGATACTCATCAAAGATTTTCTCAGACCAAAGTATCAAACGGTTCAATCATGTAACGGACGGTGGGATTTGCGGTAGGATTGCTTTGATTTGGGCATTTTTGACCTATTTGGTCGAAATTTTGGTTAAAATTATTAGATTAAGATAATTTGAGTTTGATTATTACTTGATCTATAGTGAATTAATGGGTCTCATAGTAGTTGCCTTTGTAATTAATAGACCCGAAGATGAATATTTATGGCTAATAACAACCTTTGTGCATTACTACTGTTAGGAAATTATGTGGATGAATTGAAATTAAACATAAAAAGTTTTATCAAAATTAGATTTAACATGGATCCACTCCTTTAATTAATGGTTTACATATAATTCTGCAGTTATTTTGTAATATGTGTTTATTAATACTTATATAGGAAAATCAAAATTTTTTTTGTATTAATTTCTGTTAATAATCAATCATAATCTTTAGAAAATCCTTGTCCAAATAATCATCACAAACTTAGCATTTAAAAGCAAGTAATGTTTTTTAAAAGCTATCTATACAAATTTATTATATAAATTGATAGACATGATTTGATTAGGTGACTGGATTTTAAATTTTAATTATATTAATTAATAATAACATATAGGTTTGTATAAATAAGCTTACATCCGTAGCTATAAAAGTAGTATTACTTTTTTAAAGAATAAAAAGAAATACTTAAATAAAAAATCCTTTCAATTTTTCTTTAATGGTGATTGTTCGTTATTGAAGTTTATATTTTAAGCTAAGATCAATGACGTCATGCTTTTATCTCAAATTTGTTAAATTGCTGTCAGATTTGTATTAAAATGCTTCATCTGAATGAGATTGTTGTATCAACAGAAGTCATTTATTTAAACACATTTTTGCAGATTGTGTTTGCAGCAACAGTGACGGAGGAGGTGGTGACTGGCAACTCCTTGTTCAGAAAGATGGACATACAAGGGCTAGCAGAGGCAGCTGGCGTATGCCTTGGAGCCGTGACATTTGCTGCAATTTTCGCTTGGTTTTCCAGTGCACGAAACCGAGTAGGTCGGATCTTTACTCTTAGCTGCAACACCTTTATTGATTCACTAATTGATCAGATTGTTGATGGCTTGTTCTATGACGAGAGTGACTCGTCTGATGATATTTGAAACCACATACGAGACACATTAAACCTTTAATTAGCTAACTATATATACGTACATGAAGTATAGAAGATCACGGTTGCCTGCCCCCTATTTTGGAGATCATATATATAGCAAGCTCATGGGTATCCATCGGGTATATAAGAATTTTTGAAGGTGATTATAATGTTCACGATAAAGTTGAGATTAGGATATTATCACAGTATGTTTCTTCAATCAGTAGAAGGTTGATACATGTGTGACATCAGTTATTACGTAGAGTCCATTATATAAATACTACGGAAGGTACGCACTTTGAACATCGAAAATCTATCTAGATGGGGTGACATTTTGGGTTATATTTGAAATGTGTCACGTAATTATTCAAAAAGGATTATGTAATCTATTGTAACTTGTAATATATGCTTTGTGTTGGTCTCTTTAAAGCTTTATGAGTTGTATAATCGAGTAAATGTAAAATTTGCTTAAAAATTTTTCTTCTGATCAGAAGATTTGGCTAGGAAAAAAAGTTCGAATTAATTAGTAACGGTTGATCCATTAGAAAAAGAAGGCAGGATAGAGTTATCTAGTTGGATGTAATTTTAGACGATAATATTAGAAATACCAATCATCATTCTGTTGAAAACGGATATCAACTCGAGATTTTTTTCCCACTCACGCAAATAATTGAGGATAGAAAACGACATGAACGGTTCAAGCACTTAGCCAAGGAGAAATCTTTAACATCGGAGGCCCAGGGCAGAAAATCTGGTAGAAATGAATGATATGATTAGAAATGGAATATTTGGATGGTGAGAAAGTGAAAGAATATAACAGAAAATTAAGAGATCAGATTTCGAGAAATTTAACAAGGAAAAATAATTTGTCAGTATTGATTATTGATCTGATTTTAAGATAGTGTTAACTTGTATCTAATGGCACATATTAAATCATTGAATATGGTATAAATTTACTTAAAATTTATGTATTTAATAAATTATACATAATTTTTAAGAAAATTTATGAATTTTAAAGAAATTTACAGTATAATAGATCTCTTATAGACTACTCGTATTTTATTCCAATTATTTATATATAATATTATGAATGATGATAAGACAATTGAAAAATGAGAAATACTATAATATATAGTGATTCGATAACAATATATTATATTCGTCAAGTCGTCAACTGAATCCTTAGATTTAGAGCTTAACAAAGGCTCAACCAATCCTTAAATTTAGAATAGTTTTTTCATTTTTATTTTTTTCTTTTTAAGAGAACGAAATTTGTATATAAAGAAACAAGCTACCCTACAGGAGCGATTCAGAAGGTTTCTCCTCGCAAGCCAATTGGGAAAATAGAAAAAAGTACATTTTAAGTAAAATTGAAGTCAATTAAGCCTTCAAGTTCGGCGATTATTTCTTGTGAAGTTGTGATGAAGGAAGGAATCAATGATCTCGTCTTTACATGTAACATGGCGAATTTAAGTGATCAAATTGATGCCACGTGCTTCAGAGAGTTTCTTCATAAATCTGTAGATATAAAACAAACATAATTTATATAAATAATTTGTATGTATAATATTATTATAATAATATGCATTTGTAATTGCAACTAATTAACATGTAGCAACATTTAAAAACCAAAAATATAATAAAATGGTTTACCCTGTCTAATTTCGTTGATTGTTGATGTAAATGTTTAAAAATTTATTATTAAAAAATTTAATTTTAGTTAGATTTTACCGGGTCAGTGTCCTAATATTCCTTTTACTTACATAATAATTATGGAAATTTTTAGTAATAATATTAAACTCTGTAAGAGAATTTAACGGCGCCGTTAACAAATGGGTAATGTATTACACCACAATCACGTTCACCGTCACGGGTGCAAGCAAAGCAAGCTCATGATGCTATAACTGTAAAAACAGTTCTCGGAACTAGACCGTTTCATTATATAATATCCAAAGACACACACACACACTCCCTCTCTCCCTCTGTCTCTCTCTCTCTTCATCCAACAGTCCATGGCTATCCTCAACTCCTCCTTTTCCATCTCCACCTCTGCTTCCTCTCTCTCTCCTAAACCTTCTAGTTCACTTCTCACTGCCACTAACACCGT
>SNVD02006571.1:5000-7500 GCA_013180625.2 Boswellia sacra | reverse complement strand
GCTGCTCGTGCGGCACTTAGGCAACTTGAACCCGAAAGTTGCTAAGTAAGCCTTATAGTTTGCTTCTCGCTCAAGGAGAAGTTAGGACCGTTGAGCCAAAAGAGCTTTAGAGGCTAGAAGAGATGGAACTTAGAGGCAAGTATTGCTAATGCAAATGAGCTTTGTATTACACAAGAGAACTCTTACAATGCTTTCTATTGTATTTGCTTCAATTAGCTTGGATTTGTGGATGCTTACAAATGAGACTTGGAGAGGTATTTATACTAATCCACCTCCCAAATGAATGGCTAGGATTCAATACATCCAATGGCCATAAATGAGTCCTACCTAATTTAGGTGTGGTAGGTGAACTACCTTTGACAATGCATATTTACATGTGAGAGTTGTACATATTTGACTTTGCTAGAGTTTCTAGAAAATGGGTTTGGGCTTGTAGGCTTTCTAGAAACAAGGCCAAGCCTTTGTGTAGATTTTGGGCCACTCTAGCAAGCAAGTTGGATGGGCCGTGACATACTCTCATTCCTTGGTGCGTTTCTTCGCTAGCTTGGTGCAAACCCGTGCTCACATCGCGCGGGGCGTGACATCCTCCCCCACCTAATTTCGCGACGCCCTCGTCGCGCCTTTGAGGATGTATCACCAGCTGCGGATGAGTGGTCTTGCCTCCATGTTGACGCTTCCTCTTCGCGCGCTTGGATGGCTTCTTGGTTGCCTTCTTTGGTTCCGCGATCGTGGGTGGCATCACGCGGTGAGGCGCTATGGATGGCGGTTTGGTATCGGGCTCCAACTTCATTTGGTCAGCCTCTCGTTTTGGCGGTAGCCTCCTTCGTAGCTTTTGGGTAGTAACATCCTTGTACTTCTCAAGGATGGCCTGGATTTGCCTTGGAATTGGATCCTTGGCAACGGTGGTGTCCTCCCCATCATTTACCTCTCGAACGGTGGCAAGGAAGCTCGGATCTTCCTTTATTCCTTGCTTGAGTTGTAGTGCGGACATCATCTTGCTCTCGACTTTGGTTGCACGTTCCGCCATGACCATGCATGATTGACTCCCATCGAGGATGTTGAGGGAGTTAGATGCTGGTATGGGGAAAGCATGGGCTTGGTCGAAGAACTCCATGCCCAACACTACTTGGAAGTCGTCCATAGAGACGATGGAGAAATCAAGTTTTCCGCTCCATGTACCCAATTGCGTTGGTGTCGCTTTGGACACCCCCACTATAGCTTTGGCAGGTGAGTTTACCGCCTTGATGGTACCTCCTCCATTGGTATATTTGAGGCCTAACCGTTTGGCCTCTTCCAAAGAGATGAAGTTGTGCGTGGCTCCCGTATCAAGCATCGCACGCACATCCTTGCCGTTGATTGTGGCGCTCACATACATTAGACCCTTTTGAACATGGGTGGGTCTTTCAAGTGCGCCAATGGTACGGAGAGAACCCATCTCCGCTTGAGGCTCCTCATTTTGCACGCTCTCATGTTGAGCGGCTAAGGCATTGAGGGCCTTCCTCTTTGGGCAATCACGCACCCAATGAGGACCATCACATATAAAGCAAGGACTTTTGGGCTTAGGGGCATCGGACTTACCTTTGTTACGGATGTCGCGCTTGTCCCCTCTAAATGGTTTATGTGCACCACCTTCCCTTCGGGCATGATCCTTCTTAGGACTCCACTCTCCCCCACCTTTATCGTGGTTGGTCTTCCTTTCCTTTGATTGGGATGAGAAATCTACGAGCGATTCGGCCACGGCTATGGCATCATCAAGATTTTGCACGCCACGCCTTTCGAGCTCAACCCTCGCCCAATCCTTAAGCCCATCAAGAAAGTAGAAGAGGGAGTCTTTTTCGGACATACCTTCGATTTCAAGGATGATTGTGGTGAAGTCTTTGATGTATTCGCGAATGGTGCCACTTTGCTTCAAACGGCGGAGGCGACCCCTTGCCTCCTTTTCCGCATTGCTTGGAGAGAAATGCTTCCGTAGCTCTCTCTTGAAGTCCTCCCATGTGCGGAGGATGACGATGCCTTTGCCCGCGTCGCCATGCTTGCGACGCCACCACAATTGGGCTGCATCACGAAGGAAAGTTGGCGCAATGCCAATTCTCGAAGCATCATCATAGACACCTTTCGCCTCAAAGTATTGTTCCAAGCCGAATAGGAAGTTTTCGACTTCCGTAGCGTTGCGAGTGCCATGATATGTGGCGGGAGTTGGCACTTGCATGTTGCTTAGCCCACTAGGACTTGAGTAAGAAGGGCTAGCACGTTCGCAACGGTGTTTCTCCCATTCCGTGCGTGATTCCTCCACTTCCGCACGAATTGCCCGCAACTCACGCTCCACAAAGCTTCGTAAACTAGCGAGCTCTCGTGTGAGGTTTTCACTAAATTCGAGTATTGTGGACTTAGTTGCTTGGGTGATCTCTCCATAATCCGTCTCTAGGCCTTCGAGACGGTCGGAGAGGCCTTCAATAGCATTGTCCATACTCGAGAGAGATTGCTCTATGCTAGCAACACG
>SNVD02006570.1:0-25093 GCA_013180625.2 Boswellia sacra | reverse complement strand
GCTTGCGTAGAAACGCACCAAGGAATGGGAGCATGTTACGGCCCATCCAATTTGCTTGCTAGAATGACCCAAAATATGCACAAAGGCTTGGCCTTGTTTCTAGAAAGCCTACAAGCCCAAGCCCATTTTCTAGAAACTCTAGCAAAGTCAAATATGTACAACTCTCACATGTAAATATACATTGTCAATGGTAGTTCACCTACCACACCTAATTTAGGTAGGACTCATTTATGGCCATTGAATGTATTAAATCCTAGCCATTCATTTGGGAGGTGGATTAGTATAAATACCCCTCCATGGCTCATTTGTAAGGCATCCCACAAATCCAAGCTAAACCAAGCAAATATAATACAAAGCATTGTAAGCAAGCATTCGTGTAATACAAAGCTCTTTGCATTTGTAATACTTGCCTCTAAGTTCCATCTCTTCTTCTTGCCTCTAAAGCTCTTAAGCTCAACGGTCCTAACTTCTCCTTGAGTGAGAAGCAAACTTCTAGGCTTACTTAGCAACTTTCGGGTTCAAGTTGCCTAAGTGCCGCACGAGCAGCTGCGCAAAACTCTAAGCTCGTGACATTTAGCTGGAACGGTACCGGCTACAACCCGAAACGCCAAGTCGCCAAGTACTGCAATCATTAAAAGGTACAGCGCGAACAATCACCACCCTCAATGTGTAACTAAATGTGATATCCAACTATGTCCGAGACATGGAAAAATACCATGCCATCGTTAAAACACTTGCAAAAAAGCCACGTAATGAGGGAAAGAATCTACCACAACCTACCAACACTCTTAACCCACCGCCTTTCATCTCTCTTATAAAGATTAACTTCATTCTCTTACAAGTTGCAACGCTCTTTCTTTAACCTAATCATAATTAATTTCACAAAATGGTGATGCTTAGCGTTTCAGACGAGATCGAATCGCTCGATTTTTAGAGTAAGATGGTTCGTCTTCCTCGGCGAAGAAGGCCTGGTATTCGCCGGCGAAGAAGGGATGAAATTTTGTTTGACGGATGCCGCGTCTTGGTCCGTAGCGTTTCATCTCTCTGTCGCTTCATCTACCAGGTTTAATTTCATTTTTCATGGTTGGATCATACTTTTAAGTTCATTGATCTTAAAAATACTCTTCGTGATTTCAATATTGTTTTTTTTTAATAGTTGGAATTTGAGATTTTTTTTTATTTTTATTTTTTAAAATAAGAACTAAACAGATATATTTGTTTTCAGTATTTGTCTTTATCAAGAATATTCTCTTTTGAAACTTACCTTACGCTGTATACAGTGGCGGGATTTTGTCAACCACACATTAGTATTTTTAAATTTTTATAATTTATTTGATAAATAATAAAAAAATCTATTAAAAATGAAAAAAAATATACATAAATAGGAAATATAAAAAATTTTACTCCTTAGAATAAATTCTAACATAATAAAATAAAATATAAAATATTAAAATTTGATAGTTAATTTATTCAACAAATATAAAATAATAATTGTCCCCTACTAGTTTTCATATTTTGAAAACGTTGCATTATTATCTCATTGTCAATGCCATCAAAAATATATTTCTCAATATATACAAACAAGCTATCATTCATCTATTTATCTTCCATTCGATTGTGTGATTCAGTCTTCACAATATTCATAGCGGAGAATGTCATCTCAGTTGTGGCAGTTACAACTGGTAGAATAAGTACCAATGTCAATAGAAGATACACCAATGGATAAATTTTGTCTTTCTTTGTTTTGACCATCTTTTGAGTAAGACTATAAATGTTTTTCAATTCTGAAAACTCACTATTTGAAAGAAAAATTCGTACAAAGGTTAAAGAAAACACAAAAAAAAAATGAATAAAATTCTATAAATAAAATAAAATAATAAAATACTGAATAGAATAAAGTGTAGACTTACTTGAAAAATTAAAGAAGATTGTCTTTTTATGTGTTATGATAACTTAGAAGGGTGGGAAAGAGGTAGGGACGAGTTGGTTAAGTTGAGAGGTAACTTAGTGCGGTGGTTGCAGATCTTGAAGAATGTGAAAATTAGGTGTATTTTTATATAGGGATTTATATGTAACTTTTGAAACTTAAAGGGTATGACAAAATTTTAGCTCTGTTCTTTTATGAATCCAAATCATATTTTCTGTGCTACACATTTTCCAATGTAATTTACATTCAATCTCAACCACATATTCTTTTCAAAATTTAAAATAATTTAAAATCAACCACATATTCCTAAATTCAATTGAAAATAAAAATACTGAATTCATAAAAAAACACACTCTTTATTTTTCGGTGGAAACCCGGGTTCCCCTGGTCTCCACATGGGTCCGCCTACGCCTGTATACTTGTCAGCTTCTTCGCAAATGTAACAAAACGGAGGCTTTCTTAGTGGTGCTGGAGATAGTGTTTTTGATAGCTGCTGTTGTTGGAAAAAACAAATGCAATTTCCTTTTTGCTGCATCTTTTCTGTCGCTTTTGGCATGTTTTACGTTACAACTATCATGCTTTATGCTAGGAGGAGCACCGAACAATTAGCTGAGAAGACAATTATGGTGATCGATATTGGTTTCTCTTCAATCCAATTTGTTACTACATTAATATACTTTGGTCTGGCAATCACGTATAAGCAGATCGGTTTTAAAGAATCACTTTTTCCACTATACTTTGCTTTAACCCGATATGTGCTTGCGTTTAATACATCATCCCTTCCACGGGATACTCCAAGAAATTCTCTTAATGCAGAAACTGGGGCTACAGCGGTCATCAACCCCTACCCACCAACTTATCAAATTATGCCCAGTCATGAGGTATGAATCTGAAAATTTACTTGTTTTTGGCTTGCTGTTAATGTCTGCGAGCATTTGCACGCTAGGTGTGTTTTGTCTGGCCTTGAGTGTTTGCGTTGAAAGTGTACCTATACAAATGCTTGCAGCTAGGGTCCATTTTCTAGGGTGAGAAGCAAGGGGCTAGCAAATCACAAACTTTTAAGTGTTTATGCTGAAAATGTACCTATACAACTGGGTTATAGTATCTTGCCTTCCTCTAGTAAATTAAAGATATAAGTTGTTGCTTTTGATTTGAAGAAAAAAGAGTTTTAGATTCAAAGATCCTTACGTTAGCACATCCTCTATTACTTTCACAAAGCTTTTAAGTTGAGATAAAAGTTTCTATATTTATATGGGCATTCCTATTCGGTTGACTAAGTATCTAAGCTTTTTTTTTTCTTTTAAATGTGTGTGTGTCTTTAGCGTCTTAGGCTGAAAGGGTTTAATGTTTGTAATCTGAACGAAATTTGTTGAAATTTTTGAAAAATTTACATAAGCTTCAATGGCCTCTAGCCTACTCATCACTGTTAAATGCTTTACAGTCACTGAAGTACTTTGCTGCTTTGATTTTGATTCTGTAAAGTTTTATTTGGCTGTAGGGCCTTTTGCAAGATTTTGAGGAAAGTTGTCACCAGTGAATTGTTGAAATTGGAAACGAAGATCTTTTCAAGAGCCTGGACGGGTTAATGACATTTCACTTCCTTGAGAATATGGCCTTTTGGTATCTATTATGTTGTTTCTTTATTAAGAGCTTATCTTTATTAAGAAAAACAATTTGTCTTTGGCAAGCAATTATGTAGTTGATAGGCTCCAACATTTTTTAACTTACTGTTGTTACAATTATCTGTAAAAGTGTCAGCTACAATCGTTGGTTAAGATTGTTTTCACTTTTATGAGATGAAAACTTCTAAAACTTCATATCGTTTCTTATAAAACCCTCTTTACGTACATTTTATGATTAATAATTAGTGTTCTTAATATCTATAATTTATTCTTCTAATTATTAATTTTTAATGATGAATTTATTTATTAAAAAATGATAAGAGTACTGCTTTTCCCATTCTATTGTCTCGTTACGTGTCATAAAGGTATAACCCACAGGTGATGCCCCTGCGCAGCCCAGCCGAATTGATTACCTGTTATATGTTATTATTATTTTGTAAGTAAAGAAGAAAAGCAGAATCTCATAGATTCCTTCCCTTCTTCGTTAAGCTATGCCAGCTCTCTCTATATGGAGCCATACCCTCTGTGGAAACATTTTCTCGTCGAAGAGAGCATCTGCCCTAAATTCGCTGCACGGTGCAGCGCCCGCTGGGAGATGCCAAGTCAGCAACATTTGCTGACTTGGCATCTCCCCGTTAACCCGCTGCACCTCGCCACATGGTGCCGCGGATTTAGGGCAGATTTAATTCAATTCTTCAACAATTGGATTCTCTCTCTTCTGAACCTAAACATGGATCTCCTGAATCAGTCAGTTCGTCTCGGCGGCGGAGGAGGATGGACGCTATTTTATTCGTTGGGTGTGGGGTCTTGGCCAATCTCATTTCATCTATGAGGTTAATTCTCACTTTTGAATCTTTGATATCTGGGTTATACTCGAGTTCATTGGTCTTTCTTTTGATAGTTGTAGCGAAAGTAGGTTGCTTCCTCACGGCATGAAAACAGAGCGTGCCTCTTTGCTTCATATATATATATATATATATATATATATATAGTTTTTTTTTTCCCGCTTTTGGCTCTTTGTTACAGATATCAGTATTCATGCCAAGAGAAGAACTGCTACCTAGCCACACTATTGGCTGAGGGGATTCTTTTGTTGGTTGTTATTGGCGTTCCCTAGAATCCAATTCATTATTACGTTAACTTACTTTGTTCTGGCAATTTTGCAGGTCCAGATAAGTTCTGAAGAATCGCTTTTTCCATCTTTCTTAATTTAACCTAAAGTAGCTGTTTGTGCAATTCAACCTGCCCACGTGCTACACCAATAGCAGAAGATTCTAAACCGGAAAACTTCCTTTGGATGATTTTGGGTCAATTTTAGTTGACTTAATTGTGACGACCATGATAGCCCAAACCACTATTGTCCTGCTGCTCAAGTGCTTCCAACACACAATGTAGCCAGCAATGATTATCAATTACTGAATTCTGAGGTTTGTAAATGTCCACTAGCATTTGTACGTTAGGGTTGTTTCATCTGGATTTACTTTTTGTAATTTATCCTACTCTCTGCTTAATTTCAATTTTCAATTTGCTACTTACTGATATATATATGTTTGGTTATGACCGTAATTATGTAAATCTTTAGGTTACTGAGTCATCATTTTGCGAACCCTTAATTTATCATTGGATTCTTTGACTAATGACACAAGTCCAACTGCTTCCACCACTGAGGAAATCCATAAGGGAGTGAACCAATCTAGTCCTGCCTCTAAAATGCCTCCAGCTTACAATGCAGTCCATGGTGATGACAGATAGTTTAATTACAAGGTATGAACTCTGAATTTTGATTACCTTATTATTTGCGTAATTTTGGTTTAGAATTTTCTTTTAGTTGATAGGCGTTGATTTATGACCTTAATTATGTTTATCTGTCAGGTTACTAATTCATCATTTGGTACTACATCGTAAGACCTAACAGGGACCAACGCAGTGCATATCGTTGAGCTGCTGAGCCATCCTAGTCCTGCCTGCAGCCTCCCAAATGCCTCCAATTTACAATGAAGCCAACAATGTTGACCAATTGTTGAGTTTCAAGGTATAAATGTGAAATCTGGTTCATATATGGTATACTACTAACAATGATAAACACATTTTATGTTTGTGGTTTTTCGTCTGCCCTTTCCTTATTATAATTAATTTTGTTTTGTTAGAATTAGAGGAGACTATATGTATGATCATGAGCTCAATTGTACCGATTCTTCATCATCCTGCGAAACACCTTCAAATGTTAGATTCTCTGTCTAGTAACCCAACGGGGACTACGACAGTGGATATCTATAGGCTTTTGAACCTCTCTCAAATGGATCCTGTTCATAACAAAGTGAACAACAATGAGGTTTGGCTCTGAAGTTTTGTTTTGCAATCTTCTTCTTCTTCTCCCCTGTTTTATTTTTTATTTTTATTTTTGCGCTTGGGGTGTTTTATTTGGCCTTTGCTTTTCACTGTTCAATCCTATTTTTTCTGTAATTTCTCATTTAAAACCTGGCTATTAGTTGGGAATATGGGGGACTATGATTGTTCTGGAGAGTATCAGGTAGGGTGAGAAGCAATTGAGGTTAGCGAATCTTAAATTTAATTAACAGTGTTCATAGTCAAATGTTACCTAGATGGGCCTTAAATTCGGTAGTTACTAGTCACACAAATGAGTTGTCAGTATCTTGCCTTCCGCTTGTGGACTGAGGTTATGAGTGGTGCCTTTTAACCAGGAAAAGAAAAGGAGAGGCTTGAAGACCCTTACAATTACATTAGTACATCCTTTATTAGTTGTACAAAGTTTTTAAATTGAGTTAAATTTACTTCTATTTATATAGACATTCCTAGTGGGTTGAATAAATATTTAACATTTTTATTTACTTAATCAATTATTCCTGGCATTTGGCATCTTAATCTCTGGAAGAGTTTTATGTTTGTAATCTGAATGAATGTTTGTTAATGTTCTGGAATTTTACATAAGCTTCAATGGCCTATAGCATATAATTTCTCTGGATTTTGATTCTATGAACTTTTATTTGACTACGGTAGTGCCTTCTGTAAGTTTCCAAGGAAAGTTATATAACCAGTATATTGCTGTAACCTGGCTGATTGATTTGAGGAGTGAAGATCTTTCCAAGGACTTGGACGATTGATGAGATATGACTTCCTTCAGATGTTGGCTTTTTGGTCTCTATCATGTCGGTCTGTTCTTTGGCAGCTTATCTTTAATTTATCAATTCTCCTATCATTTTCTAAACTTGATGTTGTCATGATTATCTGTATTAAGAGTCTGGCTACATTTGTTGGTGGAAGTGGTTTAAATTTTTATGCGATGAGAGCTTCTAAACTTGCATATTGTGTCTTCATAAGTGTTACAGGAGATGAGTGAGGCAAGACATTTACATATAATGATGGTTCTTATTTCTTGGGGTCGGGATGATACATCACACCAGCAGATGAGGTTTTGATGGACATGTTTTGAAAACAAAACTTCAAACATGGATAATAAACCCATTTCTATAGCTCTACTCTGAGATTCCCTGCCTTTCTAAAATGATAACTATTGTCATGAATCTTTGAATATTAATAATGACTATTTCAATTAATTTTCCAGTTTTGCCCAAGCCCGCTGGTTCAAAAACAAATGGATTTCATCACATTAAGTCGTAAAATATATTAATTTTAAGATGTATGATGATACAAATACGAAAGTGTCATTCAATCTATATTAAATCAAAATATTTGATATTAGCCCAGTCTCTGCTCAAACTTCAGAAAAAGTATAGGAAGAGTTTGGGTGCCAAAAATATTAAAAACTTTTAGTCACAATACAATAGATACCAATGCATCCGATTGTATAAAAATTGTAAATAATATAAAAAAGTAATAAATGAATATTTAATACACCCACTACACACTATAGCACAACCCAATAACCCTACTCTTAATTGAGGGGTTATATTTTATTTCAATGCTCATTTATAAACTGACCGAAGCAGTTCCTGAAACTTCCATGAATAGAATACATATTTATTCCCTACATCAATGCGCTGAGAATCCTATATAATAGCTTTACTTACGTCAGTTTCAGTTATGCTCTGCTTACAAGTGACAAAAGAAAGCGTTGACGTGTTTTGGTAAATGAGAAAGAAAATTTGGATTGAAAGAACAAAAAATTTAAGTCTGTGTTACAGAATGGAGAAAGAAAATGTTCCAAAGAATGTATTAGGAAAAATAACTTCATAGAATAACAAAACATATTATATATTTCTTATAAGACAATTATAAATGCACAATGTAGAATGTAATGGAACATGCTCTCACCTTTTGGAGTCAACATTGAGAAAAGGGTAGCTAAGAGGATTACAGAGCCTGAAACTTGGAGGGGTGAGCTTCAGCATCTCTGCAATGCAGATGTTTGCTATATTCCGATCGATGGTATAGATATGATCCCACAAAAAATTCCATTAACTTTTGCTATAATTACTCTTGTGTTCAGTTTTCGAAAAAGATAAAAGAAAATACCGATTCATCATCCTGCGATCATAACTGGGGCAAAGTCCAGACTGGTTTATTGAAAATAATTGAAAAAAAGGGCAAATATTATTTTACTCAATTAACTACTCGACAAGAGAAAAAAAAATAAATATAGAATTTTAATTTTGTACATGAATGATCCTAAAATACTTGTTTCAGGACAGGAAAATGTTCAAATATAAAATATGAACGAGGAAATAAACACTCGGGATATCAGGAATTTTCACCCAAAAACTAAAATCGAAAATAATGATGAACTGACTAAGGCCCCAAAGTCCGTTGATTGCAGGATGAAGATCGGTAGCTTCCTAACCCTTTCTTTAAAATGGACACAAAACTAATTATAGCAAGAGCTGCTGGAGACTCAGATCAGCTCCAAAAGTCGCACCGGATGAGGGAAGAAAAAAGACAATCACCTAGCAATTAAATATTACAATATAACACTATAGTCAAATTACCTGATATATAAACATATATATAAAAGAGACTTGAAATTTAACAAAACAAACACCAAATATTTAAAACATGACAGAACCGTTCAACTACCTGTGATGAGATCTGATCTACCCTGCTTTCATTCTCGCTCGACCAAACCTCTGTTTTAGAATATGTGCGAAAGATAATGTGTTGATGGTCACTTATATATAGAACAAGCCTCTATTAAAAGAGTACAGCCCACACAAAACTTTTGATCCACTATCTTGGTGCCGATCCACCACTGCCGAAAAATCTCCCACAAATTATAATTTATTGGCGATTGCCCGCCATTGCTATTAAATTTTCCGCCAAAATTATTAGCGAGTATAAAAGTGTGAAATTTTTTGAGCAATTAAAGTAATCAAATGGATCTTTAGATTTTCTTTAATTACTGAACTTATATAACACTTATAATTATTATTCGCAGATCGACAGCTGTTTATGGGACAGTAGGATGCTCCCGGAACTGGAGGAATCAGTTCAGTTTGGATGATGATGCTTTGATTTATTCCAGCAGCGGCCGGCCGAGCAAAGGTTTTATTGATTAGGGTTTTTATTTTTTTCTTGTACAATTACATCCGCCGCCAATAAAAGAATTGATGCTTTGATTTTTTAAGTTATAGACGATCAAACTGTACACGGCCGTTTCCAATGCGCTTGCCCATCATAAAGAAGAAACAGCAACAAGCAAGACTTTGAAAATAAAAAAATACAAAACAAAAATAAGAAAGAAATGAGAACTTCCCAGTTGCCACACGGAAAGTGCAAACAGCAGTTTCACATAGAGTGGAACCTTTCTTGAAAAATGAATTTTTCGTTACGCAAAGATAAAATCACATGTTCACCCTTATCGTTTCAGACAAATCACTCAATTAATAAAATATCCCTTTTAACCCTTGTCCCACCCAATACTTATCAACAATACTAGATTTATACCATTTATACAACTTAAATTTCTTAATATAATGTAACAATTTATATTATAAAAATTCACGGAAAAACGAAATTAGCGAAAATAGACATAAAGTGGATTTTTTATGTATACTCTTGTCTAAGTTAATGATCTGCTTCTCACCCCAAAAGGCAGAGTGTCTTATTGAACTCAATCCAGCTTGAAGGCTGTAATGCACATTTTAAGTTACCCAACGCATAAAACTACAAAGGAAAGTGCCCAGATCACCTAAACCATCATGCAAATCAAGGAATTTCAGGCATTAAGGTAAATTCATGATGCTAGAAGGACCGGCAGACTTAAACTTAAGGCCAAAAGTGTCAAAGCAAATGCAAAAGTTACCAATTTTTAGTGCATCTGCTATTCTCACTGACTTGTTCTTGTTCTCATTTATTCTCTGTCATGGTCAACATAAACAAGCAGCCATTTGCTCTTGTATCCACAGGGCTCTTCCTCCATGTTGAACATCGTATCAATTATTAGTTAAATCTAATATGTGAACAGAGAAATATATTTATTCTATTCAGGCACTTTAAATTATCAAGTAAAGAAGCGCTTGCACATAGTTATTTGAACATATATGGAAGCAACACATATGCCAAATATTAAACGCACAATCTTCCACACGCAATGAGCTGTTAAGAAGTAACAGCTACAATCCCTAATGCATAGCTTAGAGGCTTCTAAGATTTATGCAAGTCAGAGAGGCTAAAATAACTAAAAACCGCTGTCACTAAAAACTTTTGCCTTGTAGTGCCAAGCGCTATACAAATATTGTTTATTCCAGAATTTGTGAAATGGTTTTCAGATGCTGATTCAGCCAAGGGCTTAGTTCCTGGGTGGAACAAGACATACATCAGTGAAAACCCAAGTTATTGCACTCCAAACCCTTCCATGATTCTTCAATCAAATAACTCTAGAAGACAATATGGTCCATGGATCACCGAAATATATATCAGATCATATTAACGTGTAGAAGTAATAATTTTGTTGTTAATACGTGCATCATTTAGGATTAGAGAAATACTAGTTACACTTTCTTCGCAATCCATTTTTGGTGTTGCCAAATGTCCGAAATACTTTCAAAAAGTTACAATAATAGCAAATGAATCATTAATTCAACTACAAATCATTAAAGTTTAAGGACCGTTCCAACACAAGAACTAGAGAGTGACAGAGACAGTTTTGCTAGCATTACTCTTTTGGTTTATGGTCCAGGGAACATAATAAAACATAGTTCAGCAAATACATATAATAATGCAATAACCCAAGCACAGCATACAAATTTTTACATACATACCTGGTCAAAAGGAAAGGATCAAGTATTCTAAAATAACAGCCAAGTTCTCAGAAGACTTTAAATAGAGAATGAACTATGCAAATGACATGGAATAGATGCAACTCAGATAGAAGTGGAAAGAGAACCACTATGATTCATTCAATTTCAGCAAATAACACTTTATTTATAGAGCTATATTGCATATTCAAGCTAATAAAATTTGGTCAAGGTGAAGACGTCTAGATGTAGCATATCCTCATAAGCCAACAAAGGGGCAGATCAGTTCAGATCCACTGTCACAATACTACCCTTGAAGTTCGACAGCTTCCATTACTTCCATATACCTTTGCCCATTCAGTAATTTCTTGGTATGGTCAAATGTAATTATTTGAAGAGATGAAAATCCAATGAGTATTTGATGAACCAAATTTTATTGGCCCCAAATGAACAACTCATTCCTATAAATTCAAAGCAGTTGTACTTGGAATATGATAAATATCCAAAAACTGAATCAAATTTACTCCTGTTCCTACCCTCAATTGCATCAAGTCCATATAATTTTAATTTATTTATTTTATAACAAGTATCAATTTTCATGGCAAAAAGAGAACTTTAGCAGGCTTCTTCGGTTTCAAATCCATGCACGTGGGAGCGTTTGAATCAAAAGGGCAGGAAGATGACAGCTACCTATACTTCTCTCTAAGCAAACAAAGTCGATTTCAATGAAAGTCAGACGAGTAAAACATAAGTTCACATAAATATGAGCTACAATGCAAAATGCATGATTGACCACCACCCTACTTGACAAAATGCAACAAAAACAATCACAATTAAATAATATTAAACATAAGACTGACTTACCATAACTTAAATTTCCAACTTACAATTTGAACACAAATTCAAAACCGTACATCAAATATGATCCAATAGTAAAAAAATTAATGCACTGTAATTTACAACTCAAAAGCTCTAAATTAAGGCCAAAATTTATGATAACTAACATAGGTAACTTTTTTTTTTTGGTTGTCTAAAGTCTAAATAAATCTAAATTTAATGGAAGACGGAAAAAGTTGGAATGCATAAATCTAAATAACACATTTGTTTTTCTCTTCTTTTATATTTGAATATAAAAGTTAAATTTTTTGTTTTATATAAACAAAAAGTCTGAAACTAGTATTTCAACCTACATATCCTTCTAAATATATATGACAATATTTTTAATAGTAAAACATTTGCAAATCAATTGTTTATTTCATAAGCCAGCTTGTTGATGATTAATAATTTGGATAAAAAAAAGTATGAAGGGGAAAAAAAAAGATACTCTTACCTTTAAATATTACTTATGCGATTTATTATGTTAATAATATATTTAATTTGTATGAATCTAAAGCATATCATTGACAAAGCCTTGATGAAGATGAAGATAGATCATTACCTTAGAAAATGATCCTAATGTCTTTAGTCTCTATAATCTTCAATTTAACATGCATAAACGGCATCTATCTAAGGTTATACCATAAATAAATTTAACTCTAATTTTCAAATTCGTTATATTCTTATGAAATTCAATTTTAATCACAAGAACCTCATTTTGATGAAGAAGATATAAAAGTGAGAAGAAAAAGAAAATGATTTTGTAATAAGAATTATAAGTCATTTAAGACTTATTATTCAAATAAAAGCTAAAGATTTTTCATTAAGATGCAAATTTTAGATAATCGAATATTGAGTTGAAAAAACAAACATCACTAAATCACTGACATTCAATTATATTTAGAATTAATACCAAAAATCAAATGGCCCTTTGTTTAGATTCACAATAGGTTTGTTAACATAATTTAAGAAAGATTTCATTAAAAATTTAATTAAAATATATCAACTCTCTATGGTTCGACAACCAATCCTCTCTAAATTCTAAAAATAATCATAAAATCCTTTAAATTTATCAAAAACCCTCAGAGTCTTACAACATTTTTGCAACTTCAAATGTTAAGAAAAGAAGTAACTGAATGTACGAAGCATATTAACAATTGCACTATCCTTTTGTTGAAGTAATGCTACGTCTATAACCAAGATCTACAACCAACACCTTACAACCTAAGTTGGCAAAGCCTCATTGGATGGATTATTAAATTTCTCTTCACTTATTTAGTTTTATCTTATACTCATCCAGTGAAAATTCGCCAACTCGCGTTGTAGAGAGTTGGTTGTACATGTATAACTATTTCCTCTTGTTGTCGACATTGCGTTTAAGAAACATTTCAAGTTCCACATTACATATTGAAAAACTTCAGCAGCCGGATGTCATATTCCCTGCAATCCGATTGATGCTACATTCTCACACCTAAAATTCTCACTAATCCCATCTTACAATTGCAATTTACAAACCCCTCAATTTCCGATTAACGTTTAACATTCAATATACTTGTTGTCGTGTTCACCATGCCCCATATAAATCATTAAGATATTTATATGCTATAAATTAATAGATATAAAATCAATGAATGACATGTGATAATACCTTATGTGGGTGAGAATTGTCACCATCTTCTTCTCCACTCTTTCATCAAGAACCGTTACAATAACAGTATAGCAAAAGCTCATGGAGGCTAAATCACCACAAAGCCTGCAACGTTGTCGAATCCATCCACTTAATTAAATTTTATACGCTAAAAACTGAATTACTCGACTTAACATAAAAACTTGCGAGAGAGCTAATCAAACTAAAAAAAAAAAAAATCAAATTTACGAGTAATGATTTTACCAGAGACTGAGATAAGGGGAATCTAGAAGGATAACGACGATTGAGATTGAGAGAGATGGAATGAAGCTCTTTGAGGTTTTGGAGTTACGCGATGGGTTGAACTTGAGAAATGGAATATGCTCTCCACGAGCAGTTAGCTCTTATTTCCGTGCAGAAAACCGGGAAAATTACCACAAGCCCCATTTTTTCAAAACAATAACAATTCCATCCCCGTTTTCACATTTCCGTTAAATGAATTTTCAATTGTTACGGAATCTTGCGTGAAAATTAAGGGCAAATTTCAAAAGTGACCCCCTCCCAAAACCAGATTTTAAACATAGCCGCCCCCAAAAAATTTTGCAAAGCAACTAGCCTCCACCCTACTAAATGACTTAACTACCCTCAAGACATTTACTTTCACTGACTATCACTAATCACCACCATAACTCTCTCTCTCTCTCTCTCTAACTATTTAACCTTTGTATAGCTATACAAAACATAATAAACATAGGGATGACAATTTTACCTATGTAATTACGTACCCGCATACCCATACTTTAATGAGGAGGGCATGGATATCACTTTTATAGATTTAAGTAAAGTAAGAGTATAAAAAATTAGACCATAAAGGGTATGGGTAGGGTAAGAGTATGAATCTATATCCTACCTATACCCTTTAAGTACCATATTAAATAAATTATAAAAAGTCTAATATCTAAAAAATAAAACTACATCATTTTAACATAACTTAAAATGTGTTTAATATTAAATTTAATAATTGTTGTTCATCATTTGATGTTATAGGATTTACCGAGTTGAGGTCAAAATCATGATTGATAAATTGCAAGAAGAAGATCATAATAGTTTTTATCATTACATTTTTTTGTCCTTCTATTTTTTAATTTTATTTTTTGTTAGTGCTTTTGGGATGAATTGCAAGAAAAGATCATGAAGACTTTTGTTAGTTAAATATTTTTTGTTTGTTACGAGTTTTAAGTCATGTTTAAATTTTGTTCAATGCAATTAAATTATTAGTGTTATTTTATGATCGGATCTTATGTGTACCTTTTTTATAAATTAGTAGGGTATGGTTTTTCATTAATGGATATAGGCAAGGTATGGGTATAGGACTTAAAATTTTGGAACGGTATGGGTAAGGTATGGATATCAATTTTTTAATAAGGGTAGGGTATGGATATTGCCATACCCTGCCATACCCTGCCATACCCTCCCCCACCCTACCCATTGCCATCCCTAAATGAACATAAACACAATCTCGAGCAGCAATCAAATACATTATAATATACAAAAAAACATAAAAAGAAAAAGAGGCTCACTCGGATTGAAAAGAGTTAGAATTTGAGGTAATGTACACTTGGAACTCAACTCTAACTCATTCATTTAAGTTTTTGCATGATTAGAACAATAAATATCATATCATCTACGTAGATATAGGCGAACAGAGGTTGATGTAGATGAATGTAGATTGGTTTTCTCGGTTTTGTGGGTAGAAATTGTGTCTTCTGCGTTCGTATCTTCGTCTGGAAACCCAGAAACTCAATGGTTCGATGACACTTCGATAATTAGAAAGTTTGATAGTCACTTTAATAATTAGATAGTTCAACTGTTAACTGTCAAACCCTGTCGAATCGCTGAAATATCATCGAACATCCGTCGAATCGCTGAAATATCATCGAACATCGATGTCATTTGTTGATTTATCGTCGAAGTTACCGTCGAATTATCAAACCCTCATTGAATTGTCCTTGAATATGTCGTCTAATTATCGAATATCGTCGAAGCTAAATTCTACAATTAGATAGCACAGTTGTCTAACTGTCTAACTTATTGACAAAATTGTTTTTTTTTTACCCCTTTTTTGTTACATTTTTGGGTTTGTTTTGTATTTTCACTAATTTCTAGATATTTTGGATTTCCCAGATGGAGGATATTGGCTTTGCATTGTTCTATGGTGGAAAATTCAAGGCAAATGCTAGCGGGGATGTTGTTTACATTGGTGGAGATGGTTTTCCGTTGTTAATTCAAAGGGACACTTCTTACCAGGAGTTTTTGCAATTGATATGCGAAATCCTTGGACTAGATGGGATTTAGACAAAGTTGAAATTGAGTGCCCAATTTAACCTAACCAAATGTGTAAGGCCTCTCCCCATCCAATGTGAGCGTAAATAGAGATTTCTCATTGCAGACAATTTGAAACATTTATCATCATACACACCGTTGTACGTTAAGGTTGAACAATGTGAGAAGCCTTCATCTAGAATTGTTGATCATGCAATCCACGTTGAAACTCCAAACCATCAAACATCTGAGCAGCCTGAACAAGCTGTTTACCGTAATGTGCCATCGTTTGTCATGCATGGTGATCTCGTCCATGATTGCAGTGACAAGGGTGGATGTGTAGCAAACGGGGGAGATAATATAGACAAGGCAATATAAACAACATCCCCGCTAGCATTAACAAGTTCAAAATCATTGCATGTGACACAAGTGATGTTGGTAATCTTATATGCAATGATTTTGAACTTACAAAAAATGTTCATGGCCTTGAGAGTATCAAAGAAGAATTTGAAGAGTAGTCAAGAGTTAGAGATAGTTGTAAGGGTGGATGTGTAGCAAACGGGGGAGATAATATAGACAAGGCGGCAAATAAGGGAACATATGTTAAGAATAATGATAGTGTGGACAATGATGATACAGAGTTACAATTATCACATCCTATTATGACTCTGGTTGGGCCACGGGATGTCGGAACATCAACACAGTTGGAAGAAAAGGGATACGATGCGCGTAACCATGTTAGTATTGATCCTATCCTTGAAACAGTGAATGATATCTTTCGTTTCATGCCTACAATACCACCGTCCACGACACCAATTCTGAATGACACAAATGAAATTGACGATGGAGAAGTTTTGTCGAGACATGTATTTTCAAATAAAGTAGAACTTCGGCACAAACTAGAAAACATGGCATTGCAACAGAACTTTGAGTTCAAGGTGACGAGATCTACAAAAGTTCAATTTGAGATTGGTCGTCGAGAGGAAGGTTGTAAATGGCACTTAAGAGCAACAAAGGTTGGAAACATCGATTTCTTCTAAGTTAAGGTGTTTAACAATAATCACACTTGTGACGGGACAGGACTACATCCAGACCATAGACAAGGAAGTGTCGAACTCATCGGAAGAATATATCGGTCAATGGAAATAATGGAAGACATTTAAAAAGAGTTGTACATAGCCATTAGTTACCAAAAGGCTTGAAGGGTAAAAGAGGTTGCTTTAAACCAAGTTTATGGGACCGCGGAGGCATCATTTGGCTTGTTACCTTTATATTCTTACATGGTGGAGACAACCAATCTGGGTACAGTTACTGCACTTGAAGTTGACGAAGATAACCGCTTTAAATATTATTTCATGGCATTGGGACTATCAATTTCAGGTTTTCGAACTTCTACTCGACCTGTTGTGGCTGTTGATGACACATTTTTTTACGGGTAAATATAAAGGTATAATGTTTTTGGCACAAAATTTGGATGGAAACAACCAAATATTTCCATTGACAATCAGATTTGGGTCTTCGAAAAATGATGAGTCATGGGGATGGTTCATGTCTAGGTTAATGGGGATTATTGGCGAGGTTGCGAATCTTGTTGTCATATCCGATCAACACAAAAGCATCGAAAAGGCTGTGGCTAACATATTCCCAGAAGCAAAGTTTGGGATTTGCATGCACCATCTTGAATGCAATATGAAAAATAAGTTCAAGGACAAGTATCTAGTATCAACCTTTATAAATACAGCAAAGGCATATCAGGTATCGGATATTATTGGATTTTTTGAACAAGTAAGAGGCATCAATGCACGTGCCACAGAGTACTTGATTGTAATAGACGTGTGTAAATGGGCCTACAACCATTTTTTGATAATAGATTCAGTATCATGACAACGAATATCACTGAGTCTATGAATAACAGAATCAAACAAGCTAAAAACCTGAGAATCACATTGATATGCGAATTTTATCAGCAAGTTTGTTATATTATTCCATCTAAAAATCTTATTTGCATATGCGTTCGTATTCTGCATTAACGGTCTTTGTCACGCCCTAACATCCCTTATTTAGAGACTTTAGGGGTGATTATATAAGAAATTAATAAGAAAATTAATTTAGATGACATCATCAATATCTCATCATTTTTTTAATAATATATACATCACATGAATTTATTACAACATATGACCATTTGTTCAGAATCAACTGTACACACACTGGTGACTCAAATCAATACATAAGATTATAGTCACATAACAAAATCTCCTATCACAAGCTAGGAGAATCAAGGTCGTCCCCAAAATCATTGTATGCATGCAGACTCTAGACTCCCTAGGAAAGCTCTGGAACATCACTAGTACGAACATCTTTCTGTGTACCTGTGGAGGGAGGGGGTGAGCATAAAGTCCAGTAGAAAAAATTCTAACATTACTAAATCACACGCATTCATCAATTATTCAATTACAAAATTGCACACCCAATCATAATAATTGAAACAATTATGTTCATTCGCACATCAAATTTATATTCGTGTTCCCCTTGGATCCGTATACAAAATGGCCCATCCAAGGTCCAACACCAAGGATTTTATATCCATATTCTCCTTGGATCCGTATACAAAATGGCCCATCCAAGGTCCAATGCATACATTAACAACCTTTCAATATCATTATTATGATAAATCTCAAGAAAATACAATTTTTATGCACAATCCAGGACTTTTTGGGAAGTGTACAGTCGATTTGGGATGGTTCTGTAATTTTGCTCGACACTCGATACTGTGCACCTCGACACTCGACATGCGCGTCAAGTCGCGCATGAAACGCGTGACACTGTTCGCTCGACACTCGGTGCTAGACCCTCAACATAGTGTCTCTCCACACTCGACACTCGAACCCGCACATCGAGCCGCGTACGCAACATGCGACACTGTTCACTCGACACGTGGTTACAGACACTCGACACCTCTCACTCGAGACACTCCTCTTGACACTAGACGACAAACACTCGACACTCGACATATACCTCTCGCACTAGACGACAAACACTCGACACTCGACCCGTTCACACCCGACACTCGACATATGCCTCTTGACACTAGACATATGTCACTCAACACTCGACCCTAGACACTCAACACTCGACTTTTTTTCACTCGACACTCAACAAACGAATGTCGAGTGCTGTCGAGGGAAACATCAGAATCGAAATCTAGAGTTGTGAACCTGTTTTATTAAGTCGGTTAAAGCATCCCATTTCCAGATTTCGACTCCCAACTTCAAAAATTCACCAAAAATCTATTTTAACTCCAAATTCAATGAAATCAGCGGCTAATTAAAGCTTCATATGTCTATTTTCCTAAACAAATGAAAAATCATGCAATTCTCAATCCCAAAAAATGCATCAGCTCAAACAACACAAGGCAGTCACATGAACTACAACTCCCCTCAAAACCATCTCTACTTCACTTCATCAACACTTAGTTTCCACACATAATTTCTCATTCAAACAACTTATAACAAGCAGTTTCACTCATAATTCATCATCCAAGCAACAAAGCAATTGATTTAGAATAAGTCACATGCATAACAAACCAATATCAATTAAACGACAAAATACATGACATGAGGTAAGCATAGTGTTAGAAAATCCCTACTTGTTTTCCAAGCTTATACACTTCTTTGAAATTTTTCCTCTCTTTTCTTCCTTCTCTTTTCTTCTTCTCCTTCTTCTCTTTTTCTCCCTTGTAACCATGAAACTCTCTTCTCTTTTTTTTCCTTCTTTTTCTAATTCTAGAAAAATCATCTCTTACCTAAATATAAGGCCCTAACTCATGGGCCTAAATCCACTCATTTTCCAATCCACTAATACTTAAACATAATTTCTAAATTTTATAATACATAAATGCATACATATTAATTTTCTTTTAAGACTCTACAGTCTTCATGTCCATTTCATCACAAGTCTTGCAACAGTGGTTTCATGAAAGGCGAGTCAAGGCAAGCAAGTCGACAACTTTGTTGACAAAACGGGTTGATAAGCTTGTGGAGGAACAGGGAAACAAGTCAGATACACTACGAATATCTCCAATCAATAGGCTTTTATACCAAGTGTATTCTGGGAGCAGTCTTAACGTAGTTGATCTTAATGCCCGTACGTGTTATTGCAATGTGTTTGATCTTGACGAGTTACCATGTGTACATGCAATTGCAGCATGTTGGTATGCTAAGCTTTGATCGCTTGCGCCTTACTATAGCCCAATGTACACGAATGAACACTTATTGCTTGCTTATGTATCACCGGTGATTCCTGTTGGGATGTGTAAGGATTGGGTGGTCCCAGATGAGGTTCGAGCAAAGGTTGTACTACCATCAATCGATCAATGATAGGCTGGACGTAGACGTACAAAACGTATTTCTTTAGTGGGAAAGGACATTAGGCAGCGTAAGTGTGGACGTGGTAGGTGCCTTGGTCACAACCGACAAACATGCCGAAATCCTGTACCCCTTTATCCTTCATATAATACTGAAGTGGGAGCCTCAAGCTGATTATTGACTGGATCTTGTTTATGGATATGTACCTTTTTTGGTCAAGTATTATGGTCATGCGTGTAGATGTGGTCATTTGTACCATTTCGTACGTTTCATTTTATTGCTTCCAGATGTCTATCTTTACTTGGTCATTCTCAACCTTAGTTTGTTGATAATGAATGTATGTTATTGCTTGTTTGTATTGTTTACTTAACAAGTTAAGTCCCACTTCTGTGATTAGTAATGTGTGCCTTGGTCGCAAAAGGAAATAACATTAACAAAATAAACTAACAATGGAGGAAAAAATAAACACTGCATATATAAAATGCACTATACATCGAAAATGTAAACTATTATACATAGAATACTAGTCAGTATGCACAGTAAAGCATTGTGAACACCATTTCTCCTCTTACGGACCCTCCTCGTGGTACACCTTCCAGAAATCTGGATGGTGGTCCATGCTACCCCTCAGCCATATCTTCATCGCCATCTACTTCCTGATGGTGTCCTTGTCCACATCAGCAATGGCGCTAACACTTACACTAGAACTCAACAATTTCGCATACGTGGCATAATACACGTCATAGGCTCCACTTCCTGGTGGCTGTTGAGGCACATCCTCTGTAGTCTTATGTATACTATATGGGGTAACCGTACACGAAACATCAACCCGCTTAGGAAAGAACTGTGCATGCTGGACAAGTCACGGGACCATGATCGCCAATGGTTGACAAAACTCCAATAGCTTGGCTTGATCTGCTATGTCCTTGACTATCTTGGAGTCATAGAGTACCATGTCCCTATCTTTAAGCTGGATCCGAGCCAAGACCCAATTGTCACGAGCTTAAAGGTTTGCACAGCACGCTCGTGCGGCACTTAGGCAACTTGACTCGAAAGTTGCTAAGTAAGCCTTTATGCTAGTCTTCTCACTCAAGGAGAAGAGAGGATCGTTGAGCCAAAGAGCCTGTAGGCAAAGAAGAGAAGAGATGGAGACAAGAATTGCTAAGCAAAAGAGCTTTGTATTATACTTGAAAGCTTTATAATGCTTGGATGCTTTGTGAATTTGTGGATTCTTGTGGATGATTCACAAATGAGACTTGGAGAGGTTTATATAGTGAACCACCTCTCAAATGAATGGTCTAGATCTAATGCATCTAAGGGTCCTAATTCATTCTTATCTACTAAATTATCTAGATATGTACAAGAGAATATTATCTACTAAATAATCTAGATAAATACAAGAGATAATTATAGAAGTTTATCTTGCTAGAGAATTCTAGAAGATAGGCTTAGGCCTGGGCTTTCTAGAAACTGGGCCAAGCCTCTAGGCATATTTGGGCTCTCTAACAAATAAATTGGGTAGGTCGTGACATCCTCCCCCATCTAATTCTGCGACGTCCTCGACGCGCACTCGTCCTTGTAGCGTTGGATGTGCTCGCCAAATTGCCACAAGGTGTCTTCACATTCCCAACTTACCTCACTGTCCGGAAGGTTTTTCTACTTTACCAAGTACTCAATGTATGGTGGAACTCCCCTCCTTCGAATCACTCGGTCCACAAGGATGTTTCTCACGTCCTTGTCGAATGCGGTGACAACGGCTGTAGGTGCTCTCTTGGACTCGCTTCTTGTTGGATCTTCCTTGTCTTCATGATAGGGCTTGAGAAAACTCACATGAAAGACCGGATGGATCTTAAGGTTGGGTGGCAATCGGACTTTGTAGGAGACTTCGCCCACTCGCTTGACAATAGGGAAGGGACCTTCATATTTTCGTACCAACCCCTTGTGTACTTTGTGAAGTGACTTGAATTGTTGGGGTAGTAGCTTGATAAGTACCAAGTCCCCCTATTGGAATGCGAGGTGTCGTCTCTTAGTGTCCGCCTATTTCTTCATTCTCTTGGCGGCTTTATCTAAGCATGCTCGCGTGATGTCGGCTTATTCATGCCATTCCTTCGCGAGCTTGTATGCCGCTGGACTCTTCCCTCCATAGGTTGAGGCTATGGCATGTGGAGTCCTAGTGATAGGTGTCTATTTATGTATTACTTTTATATCAATTCGTCCATGTTTCTTTGCTATATTCCTTGGTATTTTTATGTTTTTGTGTGGTTTTGATGTTTGTAGGAGTTTTGGAGCAACTTGCACAAAAATGGAGTAAAACCCTTCATTTTCACCTCTGCTAGTCAACCATCTTCTCTGATTTAATTGTATTGATATACAATGAACCCGATGACATATTATATACCGTTGGAAAGCTCTCGAAGTCTATTTTCTGGAGAAATTTACGGTTTATAAATCCATTCAGTGTACCAAAAGTTGTAATCAAAACAGTGTGAGAAGTATAAAAATGTAATTCCACAAATCACTGTAGCATGTATAATACGGGACACTGTAGCAGGTTACTGTAGCAGAGTATTTAAACACATTTTAGGGTTTTATTTTCATAACTTGAAGAGGGGAGAACGTGGTGGAGGCTGCAGCTCTGGAATTCTTTCATCTCTTGGAGTTCTTGAAGGAGAAAGGAAGCTTGGAAAGAGGAAGAACTACAATCCAAAGAGAATTACATCAAATTTGCTAAGTTTTTCCCTTCCCTTTCATTTTCTGGAATGTCTCCATGTTGTATTGTATTTACCACGTTCTTAAACATGTGTAACTGAATCTGAATTGGTTGAGGGTGATTTCAAAGCCCCTGATATGGTTTTTGTAAGTTGATTGTGTAAGGAATTGTTATCCAATTCTCTAATTGAAGTTGCTTGTATTCTCCCATATTTAATGCTTATGATTGCTTGCTGATTGTATTTGAGTGGCCAACTGAATATAATCTGGTTGTGATTTATTGCTAGACTAGAAATCTTGATCCGTAATTGTCTTGAATTTCTAATCATTAGTAGCAAAATTGTGATCAGAGATTACAATTGGAGAATATAACCTAAGTTAAATAATCCGAGCTTGTGTGTTTATTGCTTAGATCAACCTATCTTTCTTATCATAATGCATCCATTGAATTAAACTCAGAGAGCTTGTTCTAGGTTGTTTAATGGATAGAGATTAAATAAAGAGCTTGTTTTATTTAACAACAAATTAAGGAAAGATTGGGGTAATAGAGCTTGTTATTATCTACGGTTGATAACTTCAATGGTGTAATTGGATGACAATTCTACGATTAATTCGCAAATCCATATCTTGTGGCAGAGAATGATCCCTTAACCAGTTTCTCTCATTGATTTTTCATTCGAATTAAATTTCTGTTTTGTTATTCTTCGTTTGCATTATTATTTCACTTAGTTAATCAATCAACAAAACCCCCCATTTATTCTGTTTTTGCTTTCGAATAACAAATTTAATTAGCATCAATCCTCGTGGGAACGATATCTTACTCATCACTTTATTACTTGTGCGACTAGTATACTTGCTAGTTTCGAACGCATCAAGTTTTTGGCGCCGTTGCCGGGGATTGATTTTCTAATCAATTTGTTATTCTGTTTTTAGTACTGATTCTTGATTGTTATTTCCTGATTGTTTGTGTTTAGGATTTTATGTCTGAGGGAGAAGCGGATCAACGACTTAAGAGAATTAAGGAGTTTCTTCAATCCTCGAATTTAAGGCTAAATCGGTCAATTTCAACTCCACCTCCAGAATTTGACCTTGCACGACATACTTCCCTCCCATCTTCTGGTAGTTCAATCAAATCTGAATCAGAAGCAATGGCGATGGAAAACGATCAGACTCTTAAGGAGTTAGCGGCTCCAATTATTGATCAACAACCGCTATGCATAAGCACCAATTTTGAGGTAGAATTTGAGCTTAAATCTGGACTAATTCGTCTCTTGCCTACATTTCATGGTTTTGCAGGAGAGGATCCTATCAAATACCTCAGAGAATTTCATGTGGTATGCTCAAGTATGAAGCCAACTGGCTTGTCTGAGGAGCAAATAAAATTGAGAGCTTTTCCATTATCATTAGCAGATTCGGCGAAAGATTGGCTATACTATCTACCATCGGGTACCATTACCACGTGGAATGAGATAAGTAAACTCTTTTTAGAGAAATACTTTCCCACTCGAAAGTTATAAACATTAAAAAAGATATTAGTGGCATTCGACAACACAATGGAGAATCACTTCATGAATATTGGGAGAGATTTAAAAGGTTATGTGCTAGCTGTCCAAACCATCAAATTAGTGATGGACTCCTAATTCAATATTTCTATGAGGGTCTCCTACCAATGGAAAGGAGTATCATTGATGTGCTAGTGGTTGAGCACTGGTTAATAAAAACCCCGAATGTTGCAAGACGTGTGATTAGTGACATGGACAGCAAACTCCAACAATTTCACGCGGCCAATGTTTCTGAACCACAACTACCAAGGAGAGTAAATGAGGTAAGTAACCCGAACATTGAACAACAACTTTCTGAGCTTACCTCTCTTGTAAAAAAAATGTTGTAGGACATATGCATCAATCTTATGTATGTGGAGTATATTCTACCACGGAGCATCCAACCGACATGTGTCCAACTTTGCAAGAAGGAGATACGGAACAAGCCAACGACATGGGTGGATTTCTAGGACAACCAAGCCAAAGTTATAGTAATCATCAACCAGTCACTCCAAATGCCATACCAAATCAGCCACCAGGTTTCAATCAATCAAGAGTGCAGCAATCATTTCAAATGGAACCACAACCAGCACCACAACTAGCTCCACAAAACTCAGGTATGGATCTCCAGGACATTGGTAAAGTACTTACTACTAACACAATGCAATTTCAGCAGGAAACTAGGGCAAGTATCCAAAACCTGGAAAATCAAATGGGACAATTGGCTAATAACATGAGCAAATTCGAGAGCAAGAGCTTAGAAAAATTACCTTCTCAGACAGTGATCAATCCAAGAGAGAATGCTAGAGCAATCACTTTGAGAAGTGGAAAGCAATTACAAGTTCCACAAAAAAGGTCACAAACTAATGAAGGGGATGACACCACTTCCAC
>SNVD02006568.1:0-25360 GCA_013180625.2 Boswellia sacra | reverse complement strand
GCTTTAGCTGTTAAGGTTGTTTCGAACAGTGAAGTGTATGGAGGAATGACTGGTTTCTTCGTTATTTGTTTCGTTTACTGACTTTCTTTAATTTTGTCCGAAGAGGGAATTAATAAGGTTTTGGAAAAAAATTGATTATACAAGGGTATTTGAGTCTTTTTATCAAGAAAGTGTCTATGACATGAAAATTTTTCAGGATGTATCTAAATTTCAATAAGACCCCCTAATTGTATCTATTTTCTCAATTTTTTCGTAGTTTTACGACCACTGACATTGCAAGTCCATAAATGCAAGGACGAAAGATGTTTAATATCGGTATTTGTTTCATTGGGAACAAAAATGAAGGAAAATAAAACAGAGGGATTTAATTGAATTTATTTCATGGTACGTATAAAATACTTTTCACCATATATTGTTAAGTTTATTAATAAATTGTCAAAGTTGTAAGTTTGGTGAAGGCTTCTGAAAAGATGTTTGATCAAATAAAAAGGGGTCGATATAATTGTACTTTTGAACTTAAAAATTAAAAAAAAATCATTAAATAACACAAGATGAAATTGATTCCACTTAAAAGTATTTTTTTAAATGATTTTGGGGCTATTTTAAATCCTGCGAATTAGGTTGATTTTCCTTAATTTCCTTTTGATCTACAAAATTATTTTAGTAATGTTTACTTAATATTATGCATTTGTAAAATCATGATTTATTATAAACTTGAAACATGGCGGCCATTAACGCAGCGCGCTGCAAGAATGCAATCGCAATGTAATCATTTCCCCAAAATAGCTAAGCCGAAAAGTACAAATGAAAAAAGTACTCCGTAAATACAAATACCAAAAGAGGTAATAACTTAAAACTAACAGTATATCAAAACAGAAATTTATTATTGATCACATCGAGGCTTCTTAGAATTTTCAGAATCTTCCATGTCCAACTGCTGCTTCCGTTTAACAGATGGCCTCGTGACCATCTCTATTATCAAATCATGCACTGTAATCTTGTTATCTATAATTGCTATGAGAGATCGTTGTTCAAGAACTTTTATCCCTCTATCCACGGACTTGAATCTGAGACGTTTCAAGGCGCTCTTGACTTCTTCTACGTCCTCTCCAACATAATGGCCGACAATTTTCTTAAGTAGCTCTTGCTCTTTAGAAAGTAGTTCTTTATAACCTATTCTTAACACCCCGTAAATATCTAATGGTCCATGCTCAGATAGTCTTTGTAACACCCTTTCCCAATCTTTTTTTATTTTACAAAATAGACAAGAACCCAAAACTTTAAGAGCTAATGGGCCATAGTTAGCACATTCTACCATCTGTTTTGACCAAGTTGGATAGTCATCTGTGCAATTGTTTTTTCCATACACACACCATTTAAAAAGCATATGACCTTCATCAAAAGACAATCTCTCAACCTTGTAGTTCACATCAACAGAACAACCATTAAGAACTGATTCAAATCTTGCCACTATAATAACCACACTACCTCTACTAAAGAGTCGACCTTTACGTAAAGAATCAATCTGTTTGGAGTCAGTCACGTCATCAAAAACAATAAGAACCTTTTTAGGAACCGTTTTATCCCCCATTTTTGTCTGAAGTTCTTGGAGCAAAAATTTCCTTTCTGTCCCCTTTGATCTTTTACTAACATATTCTACAAAGTGAGAGACTTCAAAACGACCAGAGATTTTTTCAAATATGGCACTAGCCAAAGTAGTCTTGCCCATACCTGGATCCCCCCAAAGTCCTAAAGTGCAAGTCATTTCTGGCCGACCGCTTAACAGCTCCTCTAGTTTCTGTACTCTTAATTTTAAACCAACCCCGTCCTTGCTATCACGTGTCGATATATCTTTCAGTCTCTTCAAAACATCACTGACAATATCCTCCACAAGTGATTTTTCATTGCTGGAAATATGAAAAACAAGCAATAGGAAGTTAATTAACTACAAGGAGATAATAAATTATTTCTTGATTTCAATGATATTACTTTTAATTTTTTTGACAATCACATATACTACTCGTAATTGATCAAAGCACTTAATCCATAATCCACCCTTGAACATGGAAAAATTCTCCCTCATTTTAATGCGTAGGTTGAGAAGGTGAAAGACAAATATTTCCTTGGTCATCTCTCTCTCTCTCTTCCATGTAATGGTTAAAAATAACTGAAAAGATAAATTTTATCTGTATTCTGTATTACTAGTCCTAGGACTGTGACCTCCATAGTTGCATTGAAAAATTAAAGATTTACAATAGTTTGAACTAGCCGATATCTCAGCCAAAAACATTATCAGGACTGCTAACCGACTGAAATAAATTAGTTAATAATGAATTTCAGTTGACACGTGGCTGAAATACTAAACTATTGCTAATATCTAACTATTAGTAAGTTGTTTTACTAGATTTCCTTCGTGACACTAGGACCAGAGACTTTGAAAGCTGCACCAAAACGACAAGTATGGGAGAGTGAAGGCTGTAGAAGGGATAAAGATGATTGAGAAAAATGAAACATCCAAATTAGGGGACTGCCGTAGAGACAAAATAATCATTGGAGTTAAATGAGTTTAATAGATGAAGTTGGCTCAATACAGAAAAACAAATTAAGCCAACATGTATTAAGACTACTCACAACAATTTTGACCTCTTATTACACTGCACCTGGTGCTTGAAATAAATGGCACATAATCAGAAATTTAACTAAAGCATGAACCCTAATTTTTCATCGTGCTTTCTTTTGGTAAGTTGTAAGTCTAAAATGCTCCTTGTTGTCACTCATACAATCAATTGCAAAGCAAAAGTTCCGCTGTAGTATATATATAAGAAAAAACAGATGTATAAGAGAGAGTTAAAAGCTTACCCATTTGTCATCGAGTTCCAGTATTTTAGACCCAGTACATAATTCAAGGCAGGCTTACACTTCTCTTTAAATCCTTCTTCAAGCTCAGCAAATGCCCTCCCGAATTCTCCTGATTGGCCTATTATATCCGATTTATGTAGGCCATGGAGAACTGGTATCAAAATCTGTTCACCTTTGTTCTTTTCCTTGCATTCAACAATTTTTGCTAATTCCTGGAGACACCGTAGATGAGCATAACCAACTGAAAAAACAATAATCCAAACCTTTGACTCTTCAATTTCCTTATCAATAGACGACATTTCCACTCCTTTAGGAAGATCATCCGCAGTGAAAATTCCATCTACTCCAAACTCCTTACGAAATCTGTTGAGGAGATGGCTGATAAAAGTCTTTTCGATGTCTTCACCGTAACTAAGGAAAACACGATCCTTCGATTGAGGAGAAGAAGCCATTAACGCCCCTTGATGAGAAATGTGGCTGCTAAGAAACCCTTGAAAAACAACGGAGGCGATCTAAACTGCTCCTGCCTTCACATTGGCTTCAAAGAAAACCCTAATTCGAATGGAAATAAAAAATTCATAGTTTTATGTGCTTCCCGCTGTTTTTTTAATTAATTTCATCAGCGACTTTGATTTAAATATATATAGGAAAATTTGTTACCTCCCCTGATATTCTAACACAATTCACATAACTCCCTCATAGGCATAGTTGAGAAAAACAAGAAAAAAAAAATCATCAATCACTACCCCTGACCTTTTGGAAATCATGTAGGGCTAATTCATTTAGTAACATTCAAACCCCAATTTCGAACAGCAATTAGAGAACAATAACTTTATAGGGATTGTTGGCATTATTAATATTTCAACTTAAATTCCTTTTATTTAAGTAATTAAAATGTCAACAATGCCCTTATAGAGTTACCGTTGTCTAACAATAGTTTGAAATTGAGAGTCGAAAATGTTACTAAATGTAAAATTGGGGGTAATGGTACTTTGACCAAAGCTAGGGGATCTATTTTAATTTCCTGCTCATGTAGTGGAATATAACTATTCAATTCTTAATCAGTAGCTAGTGGCTACCCCCGAAGACCCAATGCCCTTGTATCTGTTAATACGTTACAAAAATAATCAATCACAAAATTGCCCCTTCACTAATAAAAGACCAAACTTTTGTTTTTATAAATATTTTAAAACTTTTTAAAAAATAAAAAAATAATAATAAATTATCTTTATATCAAAAAATAATTATTGTGTAATTCTTGCAAGATAATGAATATTAACTTCGTCTAATTCTCCAGTATATTAAAGGGATATTGACATTGAACCCCCTAACTTTTTGGTCAAAGAAAGTCCACGTCTTGCAAAATTGAAAAGTAACAAGCCCTAAAAAGCTAGCAGTCAACTATTAAAGTTTAACAGTTGAAGGGCATAACTAACTTTTTTTTCTTTTCTTATTTCTTCTCTTTAAATATCTTCTCTCTCATTTTTCTATTTTGTTAAATTCTTTTGAGTAAAATAAGGACAATAATTAAGAAAAGAAAAAAGATAAACAAAACTTAATCGAACAAACCCTAACCCTATCAATCACGTAATTCTTATCTCTTCTAAGCCACCGCTCTTCTCTTCACCTCATCACTTATCTTCTTGGCTCTTCCTTCTGATCATGAGTAAAACCTCTTATAACCTAAAAATTCTCTCTTTACTTCACGATGGTGGTATCCTCACCTCATCACTTCTCTTCTTCCTTTCGATGGTTGTTAACTTGCACCGAACGATAGGGAAGAGCCATGGCTAATTTAGCTCGGTTAGACATACTTACCTATAGCTTCCTCTTGTTAGGATTATATTTAGGATTATGCTATTCTAAACCAATTGACATTTTTAGTCTGACTAATTAAATACTTTGATGTTTAGTTATTTGAGTGTAACAAGGTCCATTAATTATATTGTGTTAAGACTAGATCTTTATAATAGTAAAGGCGTTTGCAACTACAAATAAAAGTGGACATTTTATTTATTATAGTTGTAGTGAAGGTCACAGCTAATTAGATTAATTAATCAATTTATGAAATATTGATACTAATATACACAAATATTATTATATATATTAGTATCAAATGATAATAAATAAGGTTTAATTTTAGTAACTATTTTAATTAAAGCTTATCGGCATTAAATATAATTATGTTCTTAATCTTGAGTTTATTATAAATTCATATACTATGATAAAACATTTTTTGAATCGCTAAAGAGTGGGATTTTATGCATCAACAGCCTCCGTAATTTGGAAATGTGAATCTTTGTATAGTGATTAACTAGTACAACAATATGGCATTTTATGACTCCTTTGAGAGTTAATAATTTAACCTTAAGTTGTCTAAGTAATTGATCACTTAAATATTTGGCCAAAGTATTCTCTCATGAGATTTCATATTTAATTATGTTAGGGTGATCGATAAATCACTAGTGATCTTAAGGTTAAAGATGTAATTTGATTGGACAAATGGTCACACCAAGTCCAATTAAATTATGAAAATTTTACAAAGGGACATAATATATGATTAGTATGTCACGGTTTACATTATTTATGTGTAAAATTAATTTGCAAATTGTTTATATTATTTGGAGTTTAATTACAAATCTATACTTGAATGATCTTGTAATTAATATTTAATTCATTAAATCAAAGTGGTGATTTTGGATTGAATTTAAATATTGGGCGAATATCACATACTACCCCCAAGTTTGGACAATCTATATTACACGCTCGATCAACTTTTGTCAAGTTTTATTAGCGCATATCCCTACCTTTTTGTACAATCATCATGGACCACCTTCATATTAGTTTTCTTATTAGATGACATCATTTTTTTTATCCATTTTGACGCTATTACCAAAATACCCTTTGAAAAATTTTATGAAAACTTAAGTCAGTCCAATTCGATCACGTAACATATCCAAGAAAATAAATTAAACGTTACCACCACACTAGCTCCTTAGTTAACTTCAATACACACAAAGTTTATTATTTATTGTAATACTATTTTTAAGGAATTAAAAAAAAAAGTGAAACCCCTCCACTTCACTACCACTAATGTCCCCAAAGACCTAAAATATTTATTTTATGCAATGTATTGTATGTATGTCATGTTATATAAATGTGTGTAGGGGCATTTGTTGTAAATGTGTGTTTATATGTACTTCAATATTTAGCAAGTGGGCTTAATTGATAGGATTGGAAAACTTGGGCTAAAGATTTATTCTTTTGGGCTTAAGTTATATTTTATTGAACTTGTTTTATAGTATATTATTGGGTTGAGTTGAAGTTTTATCGAATATGAATCAAGTCTTAATTATATGACTTGGGCTTTTGTTAGATGGGCTTGGATTTCGATATTGGTTAGCTTAAATCCATTGTACTTTTAGGCCTTTTTATTTTTAGCCTTGTCTCAAAAAGTTTTCAGCACAATGGCCTCCAATCCCTCAAATTACCTCAATGCCCCTTTACAATAACTATCTCTAACTAACATAATAACCACCATAACTCTACCTATCTAACCATTCTAAGGGCTAAACTAATTCATAATAAAATCAAAAAAAGGAAACTAAAGAAGCTAAACACTGCATCTAACAATTTGGACATCAAATTTTGCACAAAAAAAAAATCAGTTTTAAGGCTTTGAAAAAAGTAAAGTTACTCTCAGACTTATCTCCAAATCATTCTTTATCATTTTTTGCATTATGTGAACATTAAAATCATTCCAAATGTGTATAAATAGACGAATAATGGTTGGAATAGAGTCATATAGGTAGTTTCTACAATTTGGTGACTGAAAATCTCTTTTTTCTGCTCTAGTTGGGGAATCTAGGTATGGAAGTTGTCAAATTCGACACAACTCAACTGCTGGGCCATTATTGAATCTAGGTTAGACCATTATCAAACTATTTTTAGTCTGTTGAACATCTGTCAAACTGGATTGTTGAACTGTTGAACCTTCATCAAAGTAATTAGACAGTTCAATAGACTGCTATCTAACTATCAAATTTTTTAACAGTTTAGGAAATTTTGACCTGTATTAAAGGAATTTTTTGGTTTTCAATATATTTTCACTAATTTTAAGATATGTTTGACTTCACAGATGGACGGTATCGGATTTGCTCTACTCTTTGGTGGAAATTGAGAGGTTTTACTTAATGGGGACTATGTTTACATGGGCGAAGAGGGTTTGCCATTATTGATTCCAAGAGAGCCATCTTACAGTAGGGCAATTTTTTGGAAACAAAACTGAACTCCATTATAAGTTGGATTACTTGGCATTGCAACATAACTTCGAGTTCGAGGTAACAAGGTCATCAAAATCACGGTTCAGAGTTGATTGTCAACAGGAATGTTGTAAATGGTATTTGAGAGCAACAAAGGTTAATGACATTAATTTCTTCCAAGTCAAGGTGTTCAACAACAAACACATGTGTAGCGGTGCTGGGCTTCATCTTGACCATAGGCAAAGAAGTGTCGGTCTCATTGTGAAACACATTTAAGAGAAGTTCATGGATGCTGTAAGAATATATCATCCAAGGAAAATTATTGAGAGCGTTAAAAAAAAACCTTCATATAACAATAAGCTACCAAAATGCTTGGAGGGCAAAACAAGCGGCTCTAAATCAACTTCATGGAATAGAAAAAGAGTCATATGCTCTTTTACCTTCATACTCCTATATTGTTAAGAAAAAAAATCCTAGAAAGGTGACTGCACTTGAACTTGATCTCGAAAACCACTTCAAATATTATTTCCTAGCATCGGGGGCTTCAATTACTGGTTTCCTAACTTCGATCAAACCTGTTGTGACTGTTGACTACACATTCTTGAAGGGAAAGTATGGGGACACAATGTTTGGATGGCAACAATCAGACTTTTTCTCTAGCTATCAGATTCGGGTATTTGGCAAATAATGAGTCATGGGGTTGGGTCATGATGTCAATGGAGACGTCCAGAACCTCATTATCATCGTTGACCGCCACAAAAGCATAGGTAGGGCCATGTCCAACATCTTCCCAGACGCCATTTTTGGGATTTGAATGCATCATCTTAAGTGTAATCTTAAGACAAGATTCAAAAATAGCTACCTTCGTGTTGCCTTTATCAATACGGCCAAGGCTTATAGAGTATCAGACTTTAATTATCTTTTTTTTTTAATGCATTAGAGGCATCAGTCAAGGTGTCGCAAAGTATTTTATGCAGGCAGACCACGTAAATAGGTAAGGTGTTACTTTCCCGGTTGTTGAGTCTATGAACACTCAGATGAAGGAATCAAAAGGATTGGGCATAACCCTCATTTGTGAAAACTATCATTAGGTTAGTTTGTTTTTAATACGCTAAGTCTTCTTCAGTCTTAACCAACTGGATGGAGACCTTAGTCACGAAAAGAAAAGATGAGTTTGATAACCTTCGCGTGGCTCTGATTAGTACACACCTATACCAAGTTTATTCATAGTAGTGTGGATGTTGTGGACCTCCATACGCAGACATGTTATTGTCAGGTGTTTGACTTGGACTAGATTCCATGTGAACATGCCATCGCTACATGCCACTACGCCAAGATAAGGTCACTAGGACCTTATTGTAGTCCAATGTATAATAACAAATATTTGGTGCTCGCATATGTCTTACCAGTTATTCCAATGGGAATGAGTTCTGATTGGGTTGTTCTAGAGGAGATTAGGTCATAGGTTGTTCTACCACCTATCAATCGACCACAAGCAAGACGATGACGCACACAACGACGTCCAACTGAGGGTGAGACAATCCAAACATTGACATGTGGACGTTGTAAAGGAAGAGGGCACAACAAGAAAACATGTAGGAATCTTATCCTGTTTTACCCATCATCAGCTACACACGCACCGGGACCATCCAATTCATAATGATATGCCCTTTTGTTGTTGTTTGCATAATTATGTTTTGTTGAACCACTTAATATCACCTTGTAATAAAACATTTGGTGTTCATGGAGTTCTTGTAAGTGGACATCATTATGTAGTAGTGTTGGAGTTGTTCATATGTATATATCACTTAATTACTTAGCCCATATTTGTAAATAATAAGGTATGTGAATTGTTTTACTACGATAATTGAACAAAACTGTATCATTGTTTGCATATAGGCAAATGTATAAAAACTATATTTGCATGCCCATATATGTATTAAAAACTATACATTTCACAATGATCTAATAAAGTCTATGCAAAAACGCTCATCTTGTCGCCACCCCTTGAAGGAATACTTCAAGAATATGTATATGTGATCCATGCCCCCCAAACACATACCGTAATTGCTATTTGCTTTCTCAGCCTCGCCTCATCCACAGGTACTATCATGCCTTCCCCAATTGCGGAACTCAATAGCTCCATGTATGTCACATAATAAATGTCGCATGCTCCACTTCCTACAGGCCACTAGGAGACCTCCTCTCTAGCCTGAAATATGGCAAATAGGCTTGTATCATGAGAGAAATCAGTGCAGTGGGAGAAATATTAGGCCTTCTACATGAGGCATGGTGTCAGGACGGCGAGAGGTATGTAATAATCAATCAACTTGCCTTGGTCCTCTGGGTCCGAAGGAATCTGAGAGTCGTATAGAATGACCTCCCTATCATTAAATGAAATCCATGCAAGCACCCAATGACTTCCCTTGACATTGACAGGGGCATAAACCTGCAAGAATAAATCAAAGATTTGTTAGCTCTGATGTAATGGAAAGTTGAAAGATTAGAAGTTATTTTTCTATGACTTACAGAGTCAACTTCGGACCACCTCCTACCTTTCCTCATGTTGAGGTCGTCTACATGCTAGAATAGCATCGGCTCCTATGCAATGCTATCTAGGTTGTCTTTGCACCTGTCATAGGTGCTAGACATCCAAGACTGTCTAGATAGATTTAAATGTTACTACAAATGGACCAGGAGTGTTGATATTAATTCAAATGTGGACTACTTTTTGTTTTACTTACAAAGAACACATTAACATCAGTTGTGAATCGTTACCTTATCTCCTCAAGACTGTGCCCTCGTTTAACCTGTAGAAAATACATGAAAGCATTGATATGCTACAAACGAACAAAATTCAATTTAGTAATGTATAGCTTTTCATGTCAAACGTATGTTGCACAAAAGTCAAAAACAAGATACACACATCATCGCCAAGCTATGAATTACTGCTAATGATATCCGCGAACCAGATCGATCCGTTTCTACAACGGTCGGGCCCAAGTTGGATCTGTAGATGACCAGCAGTGCACCATGCATCATAGCACAACTCAAAATGCACATCAATCAGAGAGCCTCAGTCGTACGAGGATGGTGGTGTCACTATCGGTGCATTGTGCGAAAATCAAACAACCTTCTACCTCTTTGCCCACTAATCGGGATTTGTATGCAGACTCAACAGATATTATACCTTCTTACACACTTTGCCTATGTACACCCTCTTTAACTAGTACACAATCGATTGAGCTTCAAAGATATGGATACTCTTACTGGGTGAGTCATTATTTATGTCCACTATTCCTACCTTCGCACCGAGACTATCCTAAGACAAGTGCATGACATCCTTGTTCATGGGAGAGTACTGCACATACTTAGGAATAGGTTGGGCATGTGTCTACGAGTTGGAGTTGAATGGATGGCCTCCTCTTAAATTAAGATACAAAACGTTATATTGAATTCGACAAAACGTTATTTAACGAAATTAAACATTAAATTTATTAAAATTTTTAGTTATCTCGAGATCCTCAGGGTCTGTTGGATGCTCATCTCTGAACTCTCGTACCTCTTTACCTAGTTGCTGCACCTCATCGCTGGATTTTTAACTTTACATTTTTTTGAAATTGCATGTTTATATTATTTTTTTGCGATTTAATGATGGATGTTGACTGATTCTACACGATGTTAAGATGATATACAATATATATTGTTTCCATGATGTTGTATGTGTTGTATTTGTTGGAAGATGATGAAGTGAACTTGTTGTGAATAGTAAATTTGTGAACCAGTATTGTGCATGAGTGATTTGATGTTAACTAGCATGTATTTATGGAAATTTCCCTTTGGTTTGAGAAATAAGACATGTTAAGCGTTCTATTTCCACATATTGCACTTGATTTGTTTGGGAAATGAATTTTTTATGAATTTTGAAGAAATCTGTTTTATGTTGAGTTTTCCCCTGCTTACCCAAACCAGCATAGTGATTTTGTGAAACTGAATTATACGGCATGTAATTTTGGAGATTTTTCTTATGTTTATGAAAATAGACATGTTAAGCTTCCCATTCCCACTGATTTCACTTGATTTGGAAGAGAAATGGATTTTTAGTGAATTTTTGAAGAAACCTATTCAGTGTTGAGATTTCCCCTATCTGTCTAAAATAGCATAATTTTTTTTGTAAAATTATATCAGTTGATGAGTGTTTTTCATAAATTCATTTTTTATTTAGAAAATATACATGTCAAGCTTTGAAATGCAACTAGTTTTATTGAATTTGGCTTTGAAATGGGTATCTGATGATTTTTCAAATTTGTTTGCTTAAATCTAGAATTTTCATTATTCATTTAGACCATCTACATATTTTTGAAACCAGTATTTGTTGATGTGTTTTACTGGAAATCTATTCATGGTTTCGAAAAATAGACACATCAAGCTTTCCTTTGCCATTAGTTTGGTTGTGTTTATCCTTGAAATGAAATTTTGGTGAATTTCCAAAGATGCTTGTTGAAAATTGAAATTTTTGTTGTCTACCCAAACTAGCTATATTTTTTTGTAAAACTGTACCAATTGGACAATGATCTAAAAAACTATTATTTTTACCTTAAGATAGACTTAATTATCATTCTGTTTCAAGTTGTATCACTTTAATATCATTTTTGTACAATTTTAAGGTTTTTCAAAGTTCATTGTAATATCCTGAAATTTTACATGGTTCACCAATTGGTCTGGCTATTATAGGAAAATTACATCAGATGAAAATTTGTTTTACAAAACCAACATTTTGGTCTTATTTCACACTTAGCAAGCTTTCAATTCCAAGTAGTTTCACTCAAACTGGGTTTTGTGTAATCCATGATGATTTTTCAAAGTTGTCACAAGTTCAATGGATTTTATCTCTACCTAGAAATTATGTTTGTTTATGGAACTTGAGATAAGTGGTATTATGTGTGCTCTAAATCAAGGATCCAAATTGATAATTTGGATAGAGGAGGACTTGAGTCAAGTAGTATTATGTGTTCCTATACTCAAGGACTTGGAATGATAGCTTGGATTGTGTTGGACTTAAATTGTGTTAATGTGTATGCACCAGCTCAATGGTCTAAGATATATATTGTTTACTTGAGGTTCTTTGGATTGGGTGACGTAATTGGCTATAGGTAGGTGTCAGACTGTTATGATATGGACCTAAGGATAACGCTAGATCGTGGAATCGATTATCATGAGTATATTTGTATATTTGTCCTTGGATTGTGCATGCATAATTTGTAGCTTATATGGTTTGTGATATTGGTTAACGGTATGTGTAACATAATGATGCATGGATGTCATGTAGGTTACTAAATGTGCATAATATATGTCTACATAAATGGTAAGTGATTGTGTGATATAGGATGCTAGTTAATGGATATATACGACATTATGGTGTATGGATGATAATTGATATGTGTGATGGATGATATTGGTTATTGGATATAGTGGTTGTTTTATATGGCATATGAAATTGGCTAATAAATGTGCCTAAACTATTAGTGAAGGACGACTTTTGATATATGTAATTGGTGATATTGATTAATGGAGATGTATGATATGTTATTGTTGAACCCTGGATGGGCCGTCTTGAATATAGATCCAAGGGGAACATAGACTTGAATAATTATTGATGTGGTGGTGTTGGACCTTGGATGGGTTGTTTGGAATACGAATCCAAGGGAAACATAGACATGAGAAATTATTGATGTGTTACTGTTAGACCTTGGATGGGTCATCTAGAATACGGATCCAAGGGGAACACAAAAATGAAAAATTATTGATGTGTTGGTATTAGACCTTGGATGGGCCATCTGGAATACGAATCTAAGGAGAACACAAGACATGAAAAATTATTGATGTGTTGGTGTTGGACCTTTGATGGGTCGTCTTGAATACAAATCCAAAGGGAACTCAGACATGAAAAATGATTAATGTGTTGATATTGGACCTTGGATGGGCTATCTGGAATGCGAATACAAGGGGAGCACAGACATGAAAAATTATTGATGTATTGGTGTTGGACCTTAGATGGGCCATCTAGAATACGAATCCAAGGGGAACATGGGTTTGAGATTATAGTATTTGCCCTTGGATAGGCTGCCGTGATACTGGTCCAAGGAAAACACTCTATCAAGGGACCGATTTGTATATGCATTTGTATAAACATATAAATAATGATGAATGACATGAAGTATATATTATTATTAAGAGATGTGCACGACTTATGGATGTTTAATAACTTGAGTAGTCAAAAATGCTTCTTTAGATATATTCTTTAGTTTTGCATTATGCATGATATATTTAGGGAAGGATACTATTTGACTTGAATGACATGTGATGTTGGTTATTTAGTGTGCATGATGCATTTATGCATGCATGCATGGTAAAGGAATATGTGCGGACTTGAGTTGACTGGTTTGTGTGTTTGCACCAACTCAAGGGACCAGTAAATTGAAATCGAATGTGTACGGACTTGAGTCAAGTGGTTTGTGTGTGCACCAACTCAAGGGGCCAGATGGAAACTTGTTTAATCCTTATCTGTGGGATAGCCTTAAAGATACGATATTGGGTAATTTCTTGGTTATGGTGGCTGCAAGGATATCATGATTAAAATGGAAATTGTCTGCACCTTGGATTGGGTAGTGTTACTTGTGCACGCAAATCCAAGGGAAATTGCATTGAAAATGTTAGATTGGTTATTATTAATTCTTTGTGCGCTTGTGTTGGGTTATTTGCACGTAGTATGCTTTGGTTAATAGTTAATGTGTTATATATTGTGTTTGTGCAAGAATCGTGAATGGTTTATACGACATGTGATATAGGCATAGAATGTACATGGTTTGTGTGAATACATGAATACTTCCATTTGTGTGTAAGGTTAAGGATTTCCTACTGGGCTGTGTATGCTCACCCCTTTCTTCACAAGTAATCAAGATGATGACTATGGTAGTGATGTCTCGGAGCTTTCTTAGAAAACTTAGATACTTGTATGTGTGTTATTGTCTTGGGTCGAGCCTAGACCATGATAGTCACATGTTATTTTAATTAGTGAAACATGTACTAGGATTTGGGTATTAATGTATGCATATGTATATGCCATGGATAATGTATAAGACTTCAATATTGGACTTATGTGAGATGTTTTTTTTTAAAAAAAATTGCTCTATTTTCCAAAACATTTAATCACACCTGAGGTCTTCATATGAGAGATTTCAAGGTGTGACAGTCACCATCTCTGGTGCACAATACTAGCCACCATCTATCTCTCTTCTCTGTTAATTGTTGTTCAACTAGACCTGTTATTGCCTTTTACACCTAATCCCCGATCGTCCACCACCCAAGGCCCAACCAAGCTCAAGCCTTTCTGCCATACCCACAGCTGTAATATCTGGGCACTTCTCTTATTCTGACAACCTCCTCTAGCCAGTCAAAACTGTCGTTTTTGCTTTGAGTTATTGTGGCCCTGCTCCTCTGCTTGGATATCAAACTCAGAGCTTGTTTTCTTATCACCAACTTGAAAATGTACATACACAGATATAGAGAGAGAGAGAGAGAGAGAGAGAGCAGGGTGTGGGAAGAGAATAAGAAAGGGAGATAAAAGATCCAAGTTAAAAACGAGTCGAGGTCAGGGGATTGAGTCAGCAGTAGTAATAAGTGAAGAATAGAAGATAATGACTATTAGATGCCATCTCTGAAACAATCAACACTCAGTGGTGAAGCTTGTGCAAAGTGATTTTTTTTTTTGGCTTTCAGTTTGGTTCCTAAGAAATCGAAGCCTGAGGAAAAAGGAAAAATTTTGTTTGGACTGGTAACTACTTTAAGGTAAATTTTTGTTTTATCTTTCACTGCCATTGTTGTTGGATTTGAACTTAAACTTATTTGTAGTTCGTTCTTGTGTTCTTCTTGATTTTTGTGGATGGGAGAGAGAGGGATGTCACAGAATCAAAGGTTCAACTAATGACCACCCCTATATTCTAAATATGCGGCTATGAATAATCCAGCCAAAGGAATAGGAATTAGACCTAAGACAATTTTGAGCTTCATGGAAGCTAAATTGCGCTCTTTCTCGTTGGTTGAGAGAGAAAGAATGGAAGAAAAGATTCAGAGGAATGGAATCTTGTTGGTATGTTGGTGTTATTCAATTTAACTTAATAGGTTAAATATAATTTGTGTTTACTTAACATCAAGTTGTCCTATTGAGCGGTAAAGTCCATAATTTTTTTGCCATTAATTTGTGTTTACTTAACATCAAGTTGTCCTATTTGTCTTAGTGGTAAAGTCCATAATTTATTTTTTTTTTCCATTATGTTCCCAGGTTTGAATCTTACCAATTTCAAGCTTTGTATATTGTTGACTGTTTGTCATTAAAGGACCATTATAACCCTTAAATTTCAATTTATTTACAATTATTTAACGACAAAACTAATAGAAAGGTGGTCCATGATTACTTTTCGAAAGGCAGGTGAGGGTGCTAATACAACTTGACAAAAGGTGATCAAGTGTGTAATATCATCACCTAAACCTAGGAGTAGTCTATGATATTTGTCCATTAAATATCGGGAGCCATATAATATAAGCCCATAAAATCCCTACAATGACTTTTTTTTTTTTTTGGAGAATATATTGGACTAAAAGAAGAATGAACTTTTTGTTTGGAGTGATTCTATTGAGCCCCCACCACTGGATTCTTTAGCCCCTATTTTTAAATTAAATAAGGGTAGATTTGTCAAATACAAACAAATTAACAAAGGAACGTGTATTGTTTATTATTCTTAATTATTCTATCCCATAATTACTCTCATTTCGAATAATAACATGTCTAGAAATTATTCCTAATTAGATTTGCCTCCTTTCTTAACTTTAAATGGCATTTAAATTTTATTTGCCTTAAAAGCTATGTCTTAGAAAGCTATATTTGTTGCAGTGTTAATCTATTTATATCGAACAATAACTATTTTTTTTTAAATTGAGTCAAAAAATTGTCATTGACTTTCATTACTCTTTCACCTAAAAAAAATTAAGAAAACCACATAAGATAACAAAACTTGAATAAAGATTGTGCTTTTCAACATATAAATAAATAAGTCGTTGCGAGTTTGCGATTCTGCGCTGCCATTCAGAAAAGAGCTTATGCATTGGTATGCAATTAGAGAGTATATTCATGAGCTCATATCAATGAAACTACTTAATTATGTATTGCTATACGATTACAGGGTGCTCCTCTTTATTTTTGCCTCTATATCAATGATACTCATATGTTTTTTATGAGAAAAAAGAGAACAGAAATTACTGTGTGATAGTTTTTTTAAATACTATCTACTTTTTACTTTTGATCATTAATTGTGTATGCCATAAATGATTTCACCTCTTTATTTTAATGAATTCATTGAATTAAAGGAAATATAAGAGATGATATTTAATAGGAATGAAAATAATGTTTAGCAAATGGCGAAAATGATTTGCAATATTTAAGAAAATGAAAGATACTCATTATTATTAACTTATAACAATTTAATTCTTATTTAATTTAGGAGTAGGGACTCAAGAGTTAATTAATAGGGGCTGAATATAACCACTCTTTATATCATAGCTGATACAATTGGGCAGGCTAGGTTCAAGCACACTTATCATCTCCTAGCCCAAATATTAAAGTATTTTCTTTATGAAAAATAAATGAATAATATTACACCTACAATCTATTTATAACTAACTTTTTCTACAATTTGGGTTAACAAAATCCTGCTGAAAAATCTAATTTCTTTTATTGCTTTTTATTTTGGGTAATGCTACATCTACAACTTATTTACAATAATTTTTTATACAATCTAAGTTGGCAAGCTATCATTGTATAGGTAAAACATGAAAATAAATAAAGGATGTTAATTTGAATGACATGATAATTATTTATTTAATAACAACTTGCCAACTCAGGTTGTATAAAATCTTGGTTGTAAATGAGTTGTAAGTCTAACATTATTCTTTTATTTTTTTCTCTTTCGATAAATTTTTGCTGACTTAGGCTGTAAGTAGAGTTAGTTATAAGTAGGTTGTATTGTTCAAAATAAATATGATAATTATATTTGAGAATTTAAAATAATGGTACTCAATTTTTTGATATTATTTTACCTTTTTATTTAATATTATTTTGGATAAAATAATGTTTTTCTTTTTAATTTAACTTTCTAACATGTTAAGTAATTTTCAACCACAATACATAATCTTTTTTTTTTTTCGAGTTAAGCTCCACTTCTTATGGTAAAATATTTTAAATTAAAAATATATTGATCTCATTAATAGTTTTAAATAAATTAGAGATGGTTTTTACTTTTCGACTTAGTTGCTACGAAGTTCTTTCAACGCGTAAGGTTTTACAAAATCAAATATGAAGAGCAAAGAGATTCTTATTCTTTCTTCGGATAAAAACAAAAAAGCGCCCAGACACTTTGATATATATATATATATATATATATATGATAGAAGGTCTTTGGTATTCCCTTGAAAGAGCTAAAAGAGACACTGTTCGTGGAGGTTCTGTACGTGGAGCCCAAAGGAGGAGTTCTTTGTAGGAGACATTCATCGTAATCGAACCGTCAGTTCAAAGGAAGATTAATCTTTCTTGAAGACTACGCAAAGAGGTTTCTCGGTCCATAAGCCAATTTACAGCAAGGTAACATATTTTATCTTCAAGTTACAAATTTTCCCACTTGTTTGGGATCGTGTGATTACGCTGTAATTTAATATCACTTTCACCTGTTAGTGTAGTTTGTATACGAGTTGAGCTAGCTTGATGCTCCATCATGGGCAGTAAGTGGTGTTAACTGCCAAATGATCATGGTTATGTGCATAATTGTCCTTCAATTTAGTTGAGCTGACATGGTAATCGGGGTGCTTCCCACATGGATTACGCACGTAGTGGTGAGAATACTCTGATGGGATTTGATTGTGGCTATTAGCCTTATCGTGCCAAGTAGCATTTTATCATGCGTATATCATGCGATACTGATGACTTGACTTATCATTGAGTCAGCCATGGGTTTCGGCCTCTTATCTTATGGATGCAGCTACTTTTGCTGGACCGAAACATCATTGCTTTCTTCTTAGATTTCTTTCGTTCTCTGGATGCTGGATTCTGGGCTATTTATGGGCCGGAATATTTTTATCCAATAGTAATTAAAAAAACATATTTAAATCTATTTGTATATTATGATTATTACTCTTTCGGTAAGATATTATTATATATTTTTAAATATCTTGTATTTTTCAATCATATAAAATATATTTTCATATAGTCAGCATATATGTATATTATTTTGTGGAACATGCTTTATCAGGTGAGAAACATATTTTTAATGCCTTTTGCGGGTGGTCGTCGTACCCCTGCAACTGCTATATCGAAGCAAGACCCGATCGTCTGATAAAATAAAGATTTGTGTTCAAATTTATGTAGATAAATAGGGAGGTTGTTCTTTTTTTAATTTTTTAATCAATTCCTTTTTATTGTTTTCTTTTTTCTCTCTCTTTTAAAATTCAAAGCACACTTTTGTTATGGAACATTTGACTTTTCTTCTTTAAATTTGATGTTAAACTCTTCTGCATAGAATTGAGAAGAGATTCGAAACTTGACAACTACAATGATAGCCAATTTTGCAACAAGTTTCACTAATAATCTTGTTTAACTTAATTTATAATAATTATAATGATAATAATAATAAACTATGATTTTTTATCAAACTAAGGTCTATAAAGTTGGGTGCAAAAAGTGTTTGGGAAGGGAACTAACAAAAAAAAAAAAAACATAATATTACTTTGTGTTATGTTTTTGTGTAATCTGTCATAATGATAAATCTGTAACACAACTTTTATTTTAAAAATAAAAATGAGACTCATGTAGTTTAATAATGGGACAAATAGATTTAATAATCGAATGTTAAAAGTGTTTTAATCACCCAAAATAAAATTTGTGACTGAGAGCAAGTATTTTTATTGTTGATGGGCGCCCTCTCGGTTATTTTACCATTCAAAATCCGATAAATGTTTTATTCCAAATCTCTAAAGAAATATTAGCTTAAAAACTTATTTGACATTTTAACAATATCAAGGGGATTGGGAACGAAGGAGCAAAGGAACCGATGCCAAATCCACTAAAAATTAATCCTTCAATTTGAAAAATCATGCTAGAGCCTGGAGAGGCTACACAGCACATTGTTGTCTCTTCATGGTAAAGTGCAATATTTCCAATTTGAAGAATCTCAAATCATACAAATTTGTTTAAAGCATGTGAATTAAGGTGTATCTCGTATGTTTTAGAAATACCCAATGTAGTTAAATTCTGTCCTCTAATAATCAAGAAGATATGAACGAGTATCTACGGAAACACAAATGCTAACCAAAACTTTTTACTGGTCAAACTCTGAATTATATTTTAAACTTTTCTCATGCCAAATTGCCAATGTTTAAACAAAATACATATGCTAAATTCACATAGCTATTTTACCATTGAAGGTACTCTCCAGTACAAATTCAAAACGATAACTCTCCTAACTGAATGTTTCGCTGCAGCACACACATGAAAAAGAAAGCGATACCTCTTCCTCCAACCAAATTTCTTCTCAATCACAATATTACAGTCCGTTCTCCAGTGCACAAGAGATTTCGTCAGGGTCGTGCGTCTCTGAAACTCGCTGTTTTTTGGGATTGTTGTGATGCTCAAGCGATTCCTTTATTTTAATTCCCATTTGTTGTACCAAATCATGCATTGTTATTGTATCGCTTCTGACAGCTAAGAGAGATTTTTCAATGAGATCATCTATCTCTTCCTTTGCAGAGTAGGGAGAGGCACTCAAGGTTTTAATAACAGTATTTATGTTGTGTGTTTCAAGAGAGGATACAATCTTTTGAAATATGAACTGTTCATCTTCATCTAGTCCATCATAACTTACCTTTAGCACCTCATAGATAACAGTGGGAAGATTTCTGCGTAGATTATGCAATATGCTCTTCCATTGTTCTTTTACAGATCCAAATAGACAAGTACCCAAAACTTTAAGAGCTAAGGGGAGACCTTGACCATATTCTAATATGCTCTCTGACAAATCCGCTTCTCCTTTTATTGGATAGTTTTTCTTCAAAGCATATCCACTAAGAAGCATAACAACTTCATCACGAGATAACCCCTTTACCTCGTGTATTTTATCAACTCCAAAGCTATGAAGTACTCGTCTATCTCTTGTTGTTATGACAATTAGACTTCCTAAACCAAAGACAAGACCTCCAATCAAAAAATCAATTTGTGTCAATTTAGTCACGTCATCCAAAACAACCAGAAATTTCTTAAGACCAAGCCTTTCCTTAGTTTCAATCAGCCCACTGTCAATGGTATCATCATACTTTAATCTGGAAATAAGTTTTTGCTTTAAAATAGTTAATCCACCTCTTACCTCTGATTCTTCCCTAACATTATAAATAAAGCAAGAGGATTCAAACTTCCCAGACATTTTGTAGAATATAGCAGAAGCAAGAGTAGTCTTGCCTATGCCGCCCATGCCCCAAATTCCTAACCTGAAAACATCTTCTGAGCTAGTGGGCAACAATCTATTGATTTCCTCTGTTCTTGATTCTAATCCAACAAAATCCTCTTCAACCCTTCGACACATACTAATTAGTTTCCTCGAAATCGCTCCGACAATTGCTTCCACAAATGAAGTCTCAGATCTAAAAATAAATGAGAGACAATTACTTTTTAATTTTCAAGATATTACTTTTTGTTTGAGACACATAATAATAACTAATAATAATCAAGTATATAAAACGTAAGCAAAGATTATAATTTAATGAGAAATGGAAATAAATTTAGAGATCAGATATCAAAGCTTTAGACAATTCAAGGAGAACAAATAGTACCTAGTGCCATCCACATGAAAACCAGGCAGATTAGCCGCCTCCTTCAAAGCTCTCGCCCAGTTGTTCACCTTCTCTGGCGTAGAATTTGCTTCATGTTTGCCAAAAGCCTTCCGAGAAGTATCAGTTTCGAGCCTAACATGTGATCGATCAACGTGATAGAAAACAGGAATTACAGTCCGTCCATATATTTTCTTGCACTGAAGGATTTTCTCAAGTTCTTTCAAACACCAATTGGAAGATGCATAATTTTCAGAGAAGATGATAACCGAGATATGCGATTCTTCAATTGTCTTCTGAAGAGATAGCGAAATCTCTTTTTGTCTATCAGATTTCTCAACAATGAAAGTTGTAATTCTTTGCTGGGTCAAAGCTGCATATAGATCGTTCGTAATATTGTTGCGGGTGTCCTTGCTTCTAAAACTCAGAAAAACATCATTGTTTGCTTCTTGGGCAGTACTGGTAGTCGATGAAGAAGCCATTGACTACAGAGACTATAGATGAGAAGCCGTCAAGAAGACACGAACCCAAAGTTTACTTATTCGCTGCCCTAATTGGGATAATATCACAAACTAGCCATAGGGTTTCGTATTGGAATCCAATGCTTCCTTACTTTTTTATGGGCCCCCATTATTTAACAAAATATCAAACGCTATCCAGGGTTTTTCAAAATGTACACAAAAACCCCACCATTAGATTTAATATTCCATTAAAATATTAAAAAACTGCAATCAAAATAGACAAAAATTAAACTTTTATCTCTATATATGGATATAACTTTTTTTATCGCTTAAACCCCACCCCCCCGGGCGAAAAAGAAAGAAAAACCAGACAGTTTCGTCATCATCTCCGTTCAACCTCTCTCTTCTCTCCACCATCACCTCCATCTTCTTCTTCATGTTGTTGTAAAATGTAAAATATATGTTTAAAGTAAATTTAACGATAATAAAAAAATCACTTAAAATAATGATTAGTGTTTTTAGATTTTTGCAAATCTGGATATATTATAAAAAAACATATCAGTAACAAGGTGAGGTCTATATGAATATAAAATAATAATTTTTCTACTCATTATTATTAGTACATTTTATCACTTAAATCTCATTATTATTTTCAATTAAGGTTTTAATATTTTCAAAATCTTTCCATCTAGCCAACAAATTAAATAGATTAGAAATTAATTTCTTTAAAAAAAAGAGAAAAAAGAATCCATATGAAGATATAAATGGAAATACATCTAGAAATAGAAAGAATAATTTCAATTTAATTGAAAATAATTTCTTATTGAAACAACCACTAAGTTTTTAGAAATTCATCACTACATATTAAAGAATCATTATTATGAGTTTTTGATTTTGATCATTATATTAATTATTTTAAATTCACTACTTATTAAAAAAAAAAAAAACCAAACTCACTCAATATTGATTTAGTTGCAAGCAATCCAACGGTTGGAATCAACCCAATTTGGTCCTTCTTGTTGTAAAAGTATGGGTAATTTAGTTATTTCATAATAATTATTATGGACAAAATGGAAAATAAAAATACAAAAAGTTTTACCTTTATAATAAAATATAAAAATTGAAAACTTAAAAAAAAGCTCATGATTGCATTCAGACATGTTCGGTGTTGATGTCGGAGAGAGTGAGGCGGGGGTGAATCGGTAATTGTATTGAAATTTAAGATAATCATATCAACTAGACGGAAAGGAGACTGACGGTGAGGGTTTTGTGTATTTTTTGAAAAACTCTTGGTATCGTTGCATGTTCTTAAATAATAAGGGACGATTGGAATATACCTTTGGGTTTCCAGCTGATATATTCAAAATCAGTAGAATAGAAAACTAGGCATATAAAGAAATATATATGTGAATGAGAGAATTACAAAGGGTTTCCTTCCAAAGTCTCTATATGCCTTTGAGAATGATGAAACTCTTATTTATAAAAGGATTTTTGGTTATAAAGCAAGCTACGTGGCTAATTGTTTTACCACATAAATGTGGCAAACAATTTCTCAAACTCGATATCATAACAAGATGACTTTATATACATTGTCGTCTTTTACATTCATAACACATTTATTAAGCTCTTAGACATTATGTCTAGAAACATGTGAAAAAGAAATAAAAGCTTTATTATATGATTACAAGACTAAAGACTTTTCTAACATCGGTGGCAGGTAAGTCTTGACTTTGGATTCATGGAAGAGATGATGCCAGATCATTATTTTGGTGATGTAGTGATATTAGAAATATGTGGATACTCATCAGAATCATTATCACTGTCAAGATCCCACCATGTCAACATATCAAATTGGGGAGTCTTTTCCTTTTTCTTTTCCAAGTCTGTGAGAAATTTATCCAGAATAGCATCATCTTGTTTGCTTTCTTGACTCAGTTCGCTGCTTTTTTTATAGAAATTGCTGCAGATAAGTCTGATCAATACTATAAGGATCTTGAGAATATTGCAAGTATGGAGGACAAGACTGTTCTTGAGACAGCTGTGAGAGTGTCGGCTGTGGAAGACTTTGGAGACTGAGTTGGAAATGTAGATCATTATCTTCATCTTCTTGGGCTTGGTGAGAACAGGAACTTTCTCCTTGAACTATGTGTTTATGGGTCGAGTGATACACTTTCCTATATTGTCGTAATTGATGACAATATTCTGAAGGATATTGTTCCTATGGTGCATCATCTTCAATGCCTGGCCATATTTGAGGTGGAATTCTAGAATTGATTTATGAAATCCTTTTTTGAAATTCTAGAAATTCATGGGGATATGCTTCCCATTTTTTAGCCAAGCTGTATGGAGATAAACAGCTATCCTGCACATGTGAAAAGAGTTGCAAATGATTGTTAGAAATGACGCTAGTTCTCTTAAAAATGTAGATAATATATATGATGTGTTGCTCTTTGCCCACGAAGATTGAAGCTTTTCTGTCTTTGATAGTCAAATTGGGATTTCCACCATGAGAGAGGATGGAACCGCTCGAAAAATATTTAAAAGCATCCTGAAGGAGTATCAAGAGTTCTTTGGCTATATAACAGACTGGTGTGTGTCATTCTGCTTAACACGTAACGGAGGTTGAACTCAATGCCAATGAAAAACTGCTGTAAAAGATGCCAAAGAAACCATAAGCTTTCCGGGCTAAAATCCTTTTCAATATCTCGGACTTGATAAATTGTCATGTATAGAAATTCTGGATGAATCTCTATACTGCCGAGAGAGAATGCGCCATATTTTGTGAGGATTTTCGCCTGATACTCTAACATTTGCTTATGATGAGACTGATTCAAAGTTTGATTTGCTATCAAAGCAGGAACTTCAAGAGGAAGAAATTCATAGTCTGTTGGTGGTGAAGGAAAAGGATTCATCATATGAATTACTGGAATGAGTTATAGAGAATTGTTTTGATCAACCTTGATTTGTTGAGGGCGAGATACATATCTGCAAGAATGTTATTATTCCCTTTAATATGCTTGACATCGAAGGTAAACTGAGAAAACCATGTTGACCATCTAAGTAACTGCGGATGAGGCAATTGCTTCTGTTTAAACTGCAACATTTTTGGACAAGAGCTCATATCCATTTCTACCATAAAATGATGACTGATGAGGTGGAATTGAAACATTTCAATTCCTTTTTTGACTGCGAGAATTTCTTTAAATGTGGAGTGGTAATGTATCTCAGGTTCTGAAAAAGCACCACTTTTAGAGCCACAAATATTTATTTTCCCATTTTTTTCTTCAATGAGATTTGTAGCCCAGAAAAAATCACTAGCATCAGTTTGCAAGATTCTTCTTCCGTTGGAAGGAATTTGCAAAGGAGGAAGACTTTGTGCAAATCTTCTTATTTTGAGAGAGAGCATTGGTCTACTCAAATCCCTAAGAGGGAGCATCTTTTTTTAGCATAAATTGAAGAGGACGAATCACCATTGACAGTTTAGGAATGAAATCTACCATGAAATTGATAATACCCAGTACCTGCTAAATTTGTTGCTTTGAAAGATTCTCATCAGGAAAATCAAGTAGTTGTTTCCCAATGTGAGGCTGGAGACGAAATTGACCTTTAGTGATTATCATTCCCAAGAAATCTACTTCTGGCTTTATGAAAACACATTTATTTGGAGAAATCATAATGCCATATTGTAGAAGAAGGGAGTGCATATGCTTTAATAGCTCCAAATGTTCTTCTATTGTTGATGAATATAGAAGAAGATCATCTATATAAATAAGCATATTGGACTTAAGAGGTTGAAAAATTTTGATCATTGCCTTTTGAAAAATAGAAGGGGCTGTTTTTAATCCAAAAGGCATG
>SNVD02006566.1:0-25150 GCA_013180625.2 Boswellia sacra | reverse complement strand
ATCAACCAGATTTAACACTCCATCTGTAATCTCTATTTGCTGGTTTGCTTCATTTTTGTTTGCTTTCTTTTTATTGTGTTTACTTGAAGTTTTTCATGTTATTTCTTTTGAGTTTTTTCAGGTTATTTCTTTCGTTCCAGGTAATATTTTCTAATCTTGGATGTTAGAGTGGTGGCTTAAAAAGTTCAAGTCCTCTTGAAACGCATTGTGGATCTCTTCAATCCATAATGGCTGAATAAGGAGGCCAACTTCTAAACTTTTTAGACCCATTCTAACTGACTTGTTTTTGTTTGCTGACTTGTTGGACTTTGTTATTTTATTAGTAAGTTTAGTTTTACATAATTTAGAGTTGTTATGTGTTTTCGTCTTTATCAGTTTTGATTTAAAAAAATTTGTGGAAAAACCTGAGAATGGCAGAATATGGGGTTTCCTTAACTCTTGAAACGCATTCTCTCTAAATAAATCTGTAGTTTGTTTATTTTATGTTGTTTGAAGTGTCTTGTTTCTTGTTTTGTTCTCCATAATAAAGGTATATAGGCTGGAAACCTTAAGTCTGCGGGCTACTGGTCATAAGGATTGTTGAAATATACAATCTTGACTCAGGTGTAACAACGCCACGTACCTCTTGTCTTGCATTTTGTGTGTCGATGATAAGATAATGATTGAATTAAGAATAACTCTTGGAAAATGATAAATGATGCATGGATCTGTGTGCTTGAAATGTTTATTGGTTTTCGCTTTGCTTTTGATTCCTTGTGCAACATTGAGCACTGAGTTATTTGTTCACTTAGAGAAAGTTTATGTAATTTCAATGTTTCTTCAGATTTCAATGAATTCTAGAACTTGTTTGATGGTCACTCGAGGCGAAATCCTAGACTGTGCAACATTGGGAAAATGATTTAGGCCATCTTTGAACCGTTTGAGCCTTAATAGCCAACCTTAACTGAAATTGATCCCTAGTTACCCCTTTGAGCCTTTATAAGCCTTTTTCTTTGTTAACTCACTAAAAGATTTCCTAACCTCAAATGAATTTGTTCCAAACAGTTTATCCCTTACCTATGAGCATGTAGATCATTCACAATTAAATTTTGAGCTATGTTATGGTTTTGGGAAGTTAGAGGAGGTTGGGATGTGTCATGAGCAATGCAAGCGAGTTCTATTGTATTTGTAAAAAAAAAAAAAGAAAAAAAAGCCAATCTGTACTTATCGTCCACGTACTTACGTATTGAGGGCAATGTGTTGTTTAAGTGTGGGGGAGGGGAAGTGTAATAAAAAAAAGAAAAAAAAGAAAAAAAAAGAGAACAAAAGAAGAAGAATAAGAGATTTATACCCTTAAGTGTTCTTAAAAAGAATGAAACAACAAAGTGTGGGGGTGTAGTGTTCTTTTGTTTTCTGCAAAAAAAAAAAAAAAAGATTGAGTGTTCTAAATAAGTTTGGGGGAGTAACCTGGTGAATTGAAATGAAGTTGTGTTATAGGGTTGAGCTTTACAGAGTCTTGAATGATTTATGTGTTTGTGGGTGATTTGAGCCAAATTATTATCCTTTATCATACCTTCACCCAAGCCAAACGTTACAAGATTAATAAAGTCCTACTTGATCCTTGGTGTTGTGCATGTCTACATTAGTGGAGAGTGACTTGAAAAGCAGACCTATGGAGTTCATTTATACACACATCTTCAATATTAAATATGATTCATTTTTATGCATAAACTCATCCGGGTTTCAAGTGATTAGGTGATAATGGCTCTACACACACACACTTGAGGAATTGAAGTGAAGCGAAACTAATCTTTGAGATAAAATTCTTGATCAAGTGCATTATTTTAAAGTTTTCCTTGGTTTATAATTAAGTACAATCTTTGAGGCCTATTTGTAAGTTGAAGCATTTGCGTGTTTTAATTTTTCTTTGATTCTGTTTCGGTTTAGTTTTGTTTCATATCGTTGTAGTTGCTCGAGGACTAGCAAAGTTTAAGTGTGGGGGAATTTAGGGAAGTGTAATAAAAAAAAAGAAAAAAGAAAAAAAAAGAGAACAAAAGAAGAAGAATAAGAGATTTATACCCTTAAGTGTTCTTAAAAAGAATGAAACAACAAAGTGTGGGGGTGTAGTTTTCTTTTGTTTTCTGCAAAAAAAAAAAAAAAAAAAAGAGATTGAGTGTTCTAAATAAGTTTGGGGGAGTAACCTGGTGAATTGAAATAAAGTTGTGTTATAGGGTTAAGCTCTACTTAGCCTTGAATGATTTATGTGTTTGCGGGTGATTTGAGCCAAATTATTATCCTTTATCATACCTTCACCCAAGCCAAACGTTACAAGCTTAATAAAGTCCTACTTGATCCTTGGTGTTGTGCATGTCTACATTAGTGTAGAGTGACTTGAAAAGCAGGCCTATGGAGTACATTTATACACAATCTTCAATATTAAATATGATTCATTTTTATGCATAAACTCATCCGGGGTACAAGTGATTAGGTGAGAATGGCTTTACACACACACACTTGAGGAATTGAAGTGAAGCGAAACTAATCCTTGAGATGAAATTCTTGATCAAGTGCATTATTTTAAAGTTTTCCTTGGGTTATAATTAAGTACAATCTTTGAGGCCTATTTGCAAGATGAAGCATTTGTGTGTTTTAATTTTTTGTTGATTCTGTTTCGGTTTAGTTTTCTTTCATATTGTCGTAGTTGCTCGAGGACTAGCGAAGTCTAAGTGTGGGGGAATTTGATAAATGTCTATTTATATATCATTTTCATATCAATTCGTCCATGTTTCTTTGCTATATTCCTTGGATTTTTATGTTTTTGTGTGGTTTTGATATTTGTAGGAGTTTTGGAGCAACTTGCACAAAAATGGAGTAAAACCCTTCATTTTCACCTCTGCTAGTCAACCATATTCTCGGATTTAATTGTATTAATATACAATGAACCCGATGACATATTATATATCGTTGAAAAGCTCTCGAAGTCTATTTTCTGGAGAAATTTACGGTTTATAAATCCATTCAGCGTACCAAAAGTTGTAATTAAAACAGTGTGAGATGTATAGAAATATAATTCCACAAGTCACTGTAGCATGTATAATACGGGGCACTACAGCAAGTCACTGTAGCAGAGTATTTAAACACATTTCAGGGTTTCATTTTCATAACTTGAAGAGGGGAAAACGTGGGAGGAGGCTGCACTTCTAGATTTCTCTCATCCCTTGGAGTTCTTGAAGGAGAAAGAAGATTTTGAAAGAGGAGGAACTACAATTCCAAGAAGATTCATCTAAAAAGAAGATTTTCAAAGAATTTGCTAAGTTCTTTCTTTCCTTTTCAATTCTGGACTTTCTCTGTATTGTATTTGTTATTCTGATTGAATATGTGTAACTAAATCTGAATTGGTTGAGGGTGATTTCAAAGCCCTTGATATGGATTTTGTGAGTTGATTGTGTAAGAAATGTTATCCAATTCTCTAATTGAAGTTGCTTGTATTTTCCCATATCTAATGCTTATGATTGCTTACTGATTGTATTTGGATGGCCAACTGAATATAATCTGTTGTTGTCTATTGCTAGATTAGAAATCTTGATCCGTAATTGTCATGAATTTCCAATCATTAGTAGCAAAAATTGTGATCAGAGATTGCAATTGGAAAATACAACCTAGGTTAAATAATCCGAACTTGTGTGATGATTGCTTAGATCAACCTATCTTTCTCATCGTAATGCTTCTATTGAATTAAACTTAGAGAGCTTGTTCTAGGTTGTTTAATGGATAGAGATTAAATAAAGAGCTTGTTTTATTTAACAACAAAGTAAGGAAAGATTGGGATAACAGAGCTTGTTGTTATCTACGGTTGATGACTTCAATGCTGTAATTGAATTACAATTCTATGTTAATTCACAAATTCATATCTTGTGGCAGAGAATGAACTCTTAACCAAGTGTCTCTCATTGATTTTTCACTCCATTTAACTTTGCTTTGTGTTATTCTTCATTTGCTTTCGTATTAAGTTTAGTTAATCAATCAACAAACCCCCCCTGTTTAGTTTATTATTGCTGGAAAATAACAAATTCAATTAGAATCAATCCTCGTGGGAACGATATCTACTTATCACTTTATTACTTGTGCGACTAGTATACTTGCTAGTTTCGAATGCATCACCCCTTCACATGAATAGCAACATCTATTACCGCTTCCTTTTTTTTTTTTGTTTCATGACTTTTACACGTTATTATACGGCATCTATTTTTACATTACTATTTTCACACTATGTAGAAGTGGTCATTTTTACATTTTCAAATAGTATTTTTGGCTAAAAACTAATTATACAGAATGTTTCACATTACCTATCCTTACGAGTTATTTACAAATTTTACATCAAATTTATTACTTCTTAGACAACCTATACAAATTTCTGAAATTTTAGATATGTCCTGCTCCTTGTGAATATAGTAATCACCTTTTCGACCTTCCACATATGGTTTACAAGTTTTACATAATGCCTAATGTTTTTTATTTGTTCTTCGTGTTGAATACATGGTAACAACTGATAAATATAATAATAATATAATTTCGGTGGGAAAACTATATACATTGGCGGGAAAATTCCCAGTGGCTGAAATCAGTTGATGCCCATTCAATTTTCTTGTCTCTTTTACCTTTTGCATGCAATGTGTCGTCTATCCACCTAGCCTTAGAATAGTCGATCTACAGTGTGTTAACAGTACCGACTGTACCAATCCAATAGTAGTATTGTATCAACACCCAAAAAACCCGTTTACAAATTTTTGTAAATTTAGTGTAAAAGTTGTAAATCTTTGTATAAAAATCGTAAACGTGAAAAAAAAGTTGTAAATAAAAAATTGTACAACTATTTTCAATTTTTTGTAAATTAGTGTAAAAGTTGTAAAAAGTCATAAATGTGAAAAATTATTCATTTACAACTTTTTTATTCCGTTTACAATTTTTATACAAGGATTTACAACTTTTACACTAAATTTATAAAAAATTTGAAAACGCTTGTAGGTACAATTGAATTTACTGTAGTATGACCCAAAAAAAAACATACAAAAACATGGCCCATTAGTAAGAGCCCTGTTTTTTCTGAATACGTCAAGTCGCCTACTATCTACAAGATGTCATGCTATTAACTGAAATAATTAGGGAAAACATCTATTATAAAATAACCTCTCATCCTTGAAAGTTACCATCGAAAAACTAAGATATTATCTTTCTGTTCTTTTATGAATTTAAATCCTATTTTCTGTGCTGCATATTTTCTAATGCAATTTACATTCAGTCTCAACCACATATATTTTTCAAAATTCAAAATTATTCAAAATCAACCATATATTTCTAAATTCAATTGAAAACAAAAATACTATATTTATAAAAGAACACACCAGCGAAACTCAAAAATTGCAGAATAGATCAATAATGGGTTCCATAGTAGAACAAGGTGATGAGGTCCAGCAAAGAACTTACTAGAGATGGAGCAAACAAGATTTTTCACTAGAAGAATTATTTCAAAGCTGGGGCAATTGCCGGTATGCATTATTCCAAACAATTTTTTGGTTCAAGGACTGTCTCATAAGCCGATCAAATGATGCCAATGAGATTGATGAGCTTTGGAAAAGAAGCGAGAATGACATGAAACGTTGCCTAACCTGGTGGGATCTCACCTTGTTTGGATTTGGCGCAGTCATTAGAGCTGGCATCTCTGTGGTCACTGGCTAGACCAACTATTGTCTTATCCTATGTTGCCTCTGGTATTTTAGGAATGCCCTCCGTGTTTTGCTATACTAAATTTGCAATAGAAATTCCAGTAGTAGGTGGGTCATTTGCTTACTTGAGAATTGAATTAGGAGATCTTGCAGCATTCATCATAGTAGGAAACATACTCCTTGAAAGCATTGTTGGAAGTGCAGCAGTTGCCAGACCATGGACTTCTTACTTTACATCTCTGTTAGGTCGTGAAACCAGCTCATTATGTATTCACACAAATCTCAAGGAAGGGTGTAATCTCCTAAACCTAATTGCAGTAGCAGTTTTGGCGATAGCTACAACAATTGCAATTATTAGTGCAAGGAAAATTTCACAGTAGAATTGGATAGCATCTACTGTTAATACCCTAGTAATTTTCTTTGTTATAATTCAAGGGTTTGCTCATACTGACACCTTTAATTTGAAACCCTTTTTGCCTTATGGCATTGAGGGTGTCGTTAGAGTGGCAGCAATTGTTTACTTTGCCTATGAAGGATTTGACAATATTGCCACTATGGCAGAAGAAACAAAATACCCATCAAGAGACATTCCAATCAGACTGCTTGGATTAATGTCCATCATCACTGTGATATATTCTTTAATGGCACTTCTATTAGTCATGATATATAAATACACAAACATAGATAAAAATGCGACTTATCTTGTTGCATTTCAGAGTGTGGGGATTAAATGGGCAAAATCTCTGGTAGCCTTAAGGGGATGACCACTATTTCTTCTGGTAGGAGCACTTGGGCAAGCACGATATACTACCCATATTGCACAAGCCCACATGATTCCACCATGGTTTGCTCTTGTTCCTCCAAAGACTGGAAAACAAATAAATGCCATATTTATGATTGTCATTGCAAGTGATATAATTGCTTTTCTTTTCGAGTATGGATGTCCTCTTATCCTTATTATAAGTGAGCATACTGTTTATCTTCATGATGATGGCTATTCAACTTCTTGTGAGGAGATACTATGTGAGAGAAATCACACCACAAAGAAGCCTTTTCAAGCTTGTTATCTTTCTACTGATCATAATTGCTTCCTCAATGGAGACCCTAGCTTACTGGGGTGTAAAACCCAATGGTTGGGTTGGATATGTGATCACAATTCCTTCATGTTTCTTGGGGACTTTGGGGGTACTAGTGTTTCTGCCTCAACAGACAACACCAAGGGTACGGGGGGTACCACTTGGTCCACGGCTTCTGTCCTTGTCAATTGCAACAAATATCTTTCTTATGGGATCTCTAGGACCTTCTACTTTTGTTAGATTTGGTGTTTGTACAATTGAAATGCTAATTTACTACTTCCTCTTTGGTCTCCATGCCACTTATTATATGGCTCATCAGAAGCAGAAGGTCTAATCTCTGAAGGTAAATAATGACGCAGACATAACGGAGAGAGCAAGACGTTAAAATGGTTGTACTTCACACATTTCATTCTGCCAATTCATATCAAGAATGCCTTCTCTTATTGTTCATACTAGGATCTGCAAGGTCCACATATGGGTAATCTGGTGTTACAAGTTTCCGATTTTAGTGTAAGATTATAACAAAAGAAAAAATGGTCGCTTGTAGTTGTCATGTAGTAAACGAACAGTTATTCATAAATGAAAATCAAATGCCATCCTCGATTTTGTAATGATCATAAAATGATGCTTTACAAATATAACAACCACAAATTCTGATAAAGAGAAAATATAGATAAAAGTACATGCAACATATGGAAAAATTTGTTTTTGACATACAGGCCAAGTAATTGGCACCCTTAAAAAGTTTAGAAATTAATGAACACAAAAAATATTAGTTTTATGGAGTTCTTTACTGATAAAAATCATGGCTTCTCAACATCCTACTAAAAACCTCTGACTTTGAATTTGAGAAGAGTGAAAATAGTAAAAAATGAGGACAATAACACACACAAAAACTATCGTAAAAATTGATTTTGTACAAGGTGAATGGATAGGTTGAAATAAAGAATATTTAATAAATAAAATAGCATTAGGCATAGAAATTAAACGACAATGTCACATCAATTTTGTAGTTTGTAAATATATGAGGGTGGTTGCATACGATGGGGAGGGTAAAAATTCATGAAATACCTAGGGTTTGCAACAAGTAAGTTGAAAATATGGGATAAGGAGGTCTTTGGGACTATCAGGGGAGAAAAAAAAAAGTTAGAGGGTAATATTAAGCAGTTGGATAATCTAGGATGTAAGGCACATTGGATGAAGATGTGTTTACGTAGAGATCCAATTGTAAAGTAGATCGGAGGAAATTGTGTTCAAAAAGGAAATTTTATGTAGACAAAAGCTAAGGTTGTTTGGAAAAAGGATTGGTAAAAACAATTTGCAGATGTTTTATCAAATCATTGATGGGCCAAAAAATAAAATTTTATCAACAAGATTGAATCTTTAGATGAAATTATTGTTGAGAGCATTCAATTCAAGGTTATTATTTACTACTTAAAAAACTTTATTCAAATGAAGGGATCTCTAAAATAAAGCTTTTTTGTTAAAGAGACCTTTAGAGGAAGAGGCAGTGAAGACAACAATTTCTTAATGTTGCAAGGACAATACCCTGGTCCCCATATGGTTGCTTGGCTTTATACCAAAAATGTTGGGTTATTTTAAAAGGCGATTTGATGAGGGCTTTCCAAGAATTTTATAATAATGAGGTTGTCAAAATTACTAATTCCACTTTTATTTGCTTAATTTCCAAAAAAACAAGATTCTCTAAAGGTTGGTGATAATAGGCCTATTAGCCGTATCACCATTTTGTATAAAGTGCTTGCTAAAGTTCTTTCTCAAAGGTTGAAAAAGAAGTTAAGAGGAAACAATTTCAATTTCTCAATTAGCTTTCATCAAAGGAAGGCAAATGATTGATGCAACCATTGTGGCAAATATTATGGTTGATGAATGTCAGAAGAAAAAATTAGAGGGCATTATTTTCAATTGACTTTGGAAAGGCTTACAATAATGTTGATTAGGGCTTTATGGACTTCATTCCTGAAGTCAAAGGGTTTGGGCATCAATGGAGAAGGTGGCTTCAAGGGTGGCAAAAGTTAATGAAGTTTCTCTATCTTAATTAATGGTTGTCCAAGAGGAAGGTTTGTAGTTTCAAGGGGGATTAAGGTTAGGTGATCCGTTGTCTTCTTTTTAGTTCGTTTTGGTTGTTAATGTCCAAGGTAAATTGATGGATATGGCTTTGGAGCATAATCTAATTGAAGGTATTGCTATAGAAAGGTAGAATATGGTGGTCTTTCATCTCCAATTACTAATGACACTATTTGTTCAGGGAAGAAATTGAATTTAGACAGCTTACATTCAGTGGTTAAGATCTTTGGTTTGGTCTCAGGTCTCAAAATCAATATGTTGAAAAACATTAGAGCATAAGTTGAAAAGCATTATAGTTACAATCAACACTAAGGAAAACAAATTGCAATCTTTGGCTAGTGTTGTGGGATTGGTGAACGGCTTTTGAGATATTTGGGGCTACCTCTTAATGGAGATCCTCCCAAAGACTTAAGGACTGATGCATTTGAAACTAGCAAGTATACTAGTCGCACAAGTAATAAAGTGATATGTCGTTTCCACGAGGATTAATTCTAATTGAATTTGTTATTTTATAGCCACAACAGAACAAATGGGGGGTTTTGTTGATTGATTAACTAAGTGAAATAATAATGCAAATGAAGAATAACAAAACAGAAAGTTAATTCGAATGAAAAATCAATGAGAGAAACCTGGTTAAGGGATCCTTCTCTACCACAAAATATGGATTTGTGAATTAATCGTAGAATTGTCAACCAATTATAGTAATGAAGTTATCAACCGTAGATAACAATAAGCTCTGTTATCCCAATCTTTCCTTACTTTGTTGTTAAATAAAATAGGCTCTTTACTTAATCTCTATCCATTAAACAACCTAGAACAAGCTCTCTAAATTTAATTCAATGGATGCATTATGAAAAGAAAGACAGGTTGATCTAAGCAATAAACACACAAGCTCGGATTATTTAACTTAGGTTATATTCTCCAATTGCAATCTCTGATCACAATTTTGCTACTAATGATTAGAAATTCAAGACAATTACGGATCAAGATTTCTAGTCTAGCAATAGACAATATCCAGATTATATTCAGTTGGTCACCCAAATACAATCTAGCAAGCAATCATAAGCATTAAACATGGGAAAATACAAGCAACTTCAATTAGAGAATTGGATAACAATTCCTTGCACAATCAATTCACAAAAACCATATTCAGATAGAATACAAATACAATACAATATGGAGACATTCCAGAAAATGAGAGGGAAAGGGAAACTTAGCAAATTTGATGAAATCTATTAGGATTTGTAGTTCTTCCTCTTTCCAAGCCTTCAATCTCCTTCAAGAACTCCAAGATATGAGAGAAATCCAAAGATGCAACCTCCTCCACGTTCTCCCCTCTTCAAGTTATCAAAATAAAACCCTAAAATGTGTTTAAATACTCTGCTACAGTGACTTGCTACAGTGCCTCATATTGTATATGCTACAGTGACTTGTGGAATTATATTTCTATACATCTCACACTGTTTTAATTACAACTTTTGGTACACTGAATGGATTCATAAACCGTAAATTTCTCCAAAAAGTAGACTTCGAAAGCTTTTCAACGGTATATGATATGTCATCGGGTTCATTGTATATCAATACAATTAAATCCGAGAAGATCACTGACTAGCAGAGGTGAAAATGAAGGGTTTTACTCCATTTTTGCGCAAGTTGCTCCAAAACTCCTACAAAAATCAAAACCACACAAAAACATAAAAATACCAAGGAATATAGCAAAGAAACATGGACGAATTGATATAAAAGTAATACATAAATAGACACCTATCAAATTCCCCCACACTTAGACTTTGCTAGTCCTCGAGCAACTAAAATGATACGAAACAAAAATAAACCGACACAGAATCAAAGAAGAATTAAAACACACAAATGCTTCAACTTGCAAATAGGCCTCAAAGATTATACTTAATTATAACCTAAGGAAAACTTCAAAATAATGCATTTGATCAAGAATCTCATTACAAAGATTAGCTTCGCTCTACTTCAATTCCTCAAATGTGTGTGTGTAGAGCCATTCTCACCTAATCACTTGTAACCCGGATGAGTTTATGCATAAAAATGAATCATATTTAATATTGAAGATGTGGTATAAATGAACTCCATAGGCTTGCTTTTCAGGTCACTCTCCACTAATGTAGACATGCACAACACCAAGGATCAAGTAGGACTTTATTAAGCTTGTAACGTTTGGCTTGGGTGAAGGTATGATAAAGGATAATAATTTGGCTCAAACCACCCACAAACACATAAATCATTCAAGATTATGTGGAGCTCAACCCTTATAACAAAACTTATTTCAATTCACCAGGTTACTCCCCCAAACTTATTTAGAACACTCAATCTTTTTTTTTTTTTTTGGTAGAAAACAAAAGAAAACTACACCCCCACACTTTGTTGTTTCATTCTTTTTAAGAACACTCAAAGGGTATAGATCTATTCTTCTTCTTCTTTTGTTCTCTTTTTTTTTCATTTTTTTTTCATTTTTTTTTTTACACTTCCCCTCCCCCACACTTAAACAACACATTGTCCTCAATGTGTAAGTACGTGGAAGATAAGTACATAATAAAACTCACTTGCATTGCTCATGGCACAATCCAACCTCCTCTAACTTCCCAAAACCAGAACATAGCTCAAAATGTAATTGCGAATGATTTACATGCTCATAGGTAAGGGATAAACTGTTTGAAACAAATTCAATTGAGGTTAGTAAATCTTTTAGTGACTTAACAAAGAAAAAAGTTTACAGAGGCTCAAAGGGGTAACTAGGGATCAATTTCAGTCACGGTTGGCTCTTAAGGCTCAAACGGTCCAAAGATGGCCTAAATCATTTCCCTAATGTTGTACAGTCTAGGATTTCGCCTCAAGTGACCATCAAACAAGTTCTAGAATTCATTGAAATCTGAAGAAACACTTAAATTACATAAACTTTCTCTAAGTAAACAAATAATTCAGTGATAATGGCTCGGTGCTCAATTTTGTGCAAGGAATCAAAGGTAAAAGCAAAAGCTAATTAACATTTCAAGCACACAGATCTATGCATCATTTATCATTTTCCAAGAGTTATTCTCAATTCAATCATTGCCTTATCATTGGCCCATAAAATGCAAGAAAAGAGGTACGTGGCGTTGTTCAACCTGAGTCAAGATTGTATATTTCAACAATCCTTAGGACCAGTAGCCCGCAGACTTAAGGTTTCCAGCTTATGTACCTTTATTATGAAAGAACAAAACAATATACAAGACACTTCAAACAACATGAAATAAACAAACTACAGATTTATGTCAAGAGAATGCATTTCAAGGGTTCAAGAAACCCCATATTCTGCCATTCTCAAGTTGTTTTCCACAAATTTCTCTTTTTGAATCGAAACTAATAAAGACAACACATAACAACTCTAAATTACATAAAACCAAACTTACTCATAAAATAACAAAGTCCAACAAACCAGCAAACAAAAAAAAGTCAGTTAGAATAGGTCTAAAAAGTTTAAAGGTTAGCCTCCTTATTCAGCCGTTCTGGATTAAAGAGATCCAGAATGCGTTTCAAGAGGACTTAAATTTTTTTAAGCCACCACTCTAAAAATTAAGATTAGAAAATATTACCTGGGACGAAAGAAACAACCTGAAAAAAAAAACTCAAAAAGAAAGGACATAAAAAAAACTCAAATAAACACAATAAAAAGAAAGCAAACGAAAACAAAGCAAACCAGCAGATATAGATTACAGATGGAGCGTTAAATCCAGTTTACGCCTCTTATTGCCTTCTCCAAACCAATCAATCCGAGCTATTGTTGGATCAGGTGAATAAACGAATTCTTGTAGTTTGTCAATTAACTCCCCTGCCGTTGAAGCTGTAGCCAGGATTTGCCTCGCTGATGGTGAGATGAAAATTTTTTCTACAGCTTGATCAAGAAAAGACAACAAACCTTCAAAAAAGTTATTGACATTTAACAAACCAATGGGATTTTATGGATGTTTAGCTGTGCCCAAGAGGTGATTTGAAATATCTCCTCTAATGTGCCATAACCACTGGGTAAAGCTATAAATGCATCAGACTTAACAACCATATGTGCAATACGCTCATGCATGCTAGAGACTTGTAACTCTTCTCCGATTGTGTTGCCTACGATATCTCGTATAGCTAATGGTTTAGGGATAATGCCGAGAACTTTGCTCCCTCCTAGGGATGCAGCTGTTGACACACACCCCATTAGCCCAAGACTGCCCCCTCCATAAATCAAATGAATACCCCTCGCAGCTAATGTCCTACCAAGATCAAGAGCTGCTGTTGTAAACTCTCCATCTTTACCAAATTGCGATCCACAAAATACGCATATATTTTGGAATCGCCGAATTGGTGTTTTCTCCATTTCTACAAGTGCTCTAATCTTGTGTAAGACATGTTAGATATTATGCTTTTCAATTGCAAGACAGGTTATGGAATGACATATGAAAATATGCAGAATGTATATATACACCCATAAAACTCTCAAATTTTGACACATGGGGACATACTTTCTGTGGGGGTTGCTCGATGCAGATTTATCGCCCCAAGATTTGAAAAAATGAGATATGCTTTCGGCGAGGTTTGACAAAACCTACACACTTGTCTCCCACGGGTGCATGAAAAATGGAGATAAACTTTCGGTGGGGTTTGAAAAAAACCGCCACACTTGTCTCCCACGTGAAGCATGACAATTAGAGATATACTTTTGGTGGGGTTTGACAAAACCGCCACACTTGTCTCCCACGTGAAGCATGAAAAGTAAAGATATACTTTCGGCGGAGGTTGACAAAACCTCCACACTTGTCTTCCACGTGTGCCTATATCATGGGGTAGTCATCTGGTTTGTCAAAAAGAAAACTTGAAATTAAAACAAACAAAATCAACAAACAACAACAACACAAAAAACAACATTGATAATCAGATCAAACGAAACAAGAAAGAAATAAAATTCGACAATAACAACACACATTCAAATATACAAGTAGTTGTGATTGTGGCTCACATCTTCCTCTGGTTTTACGTCCAGTAATGGCTGAAACACCTTCTATGAGTTGGGGATTTGCTTCCCATCCAGTTTTCTTATAAACTGGCAAACAGGGTCGTTTTCAGTCAGATTCTCTAGACTATAACACTGCAATTCATCACGAAACTGTGTCCATAGATTAAGCAATTCACGCTGAACAAGTCCACAAGAATGTGAATCAAGAGTTAACAAAACATTATCCAGCGACTCATTACTCAAACCATTCTTAATAAATGAAAGTTTATCTTCTCTATTCCTGGACACAAAACTAATGAACGACAAGTCTGGTTACAATTCCATCTAGCACATTTATAACATACTTGTAACCTTTTCGCTCTTCGCCTTTTGGCATAGTAGCTTTTTCCTAGACCAGGCATGTATTTTGCGAGATTAATGTCCGGCTCACCGGACAATCTCACCTTGGCTTCGATAAGCCATCGGATATCTGCAGACACATTTAGGAGCATCAACACCCAAAGTCTAGTCATCCGTACTTTATAAATTTTAAACACAGCATTTTGAGGAAGTGAAGGGAAATATTTACGAAGGTTCGACAGAAATATATAAGCATCATTGAAGAGAAGAAAATGAGAGATATTACCGATAATACGATTGAGTCTGTTCTTCTCCCAGATATGCACGTTTCAAACCTTCGGATAATGGTTTCAACGCCCGTTTGAATGTTTTCTCAAGCTGTTACACAACTGAACTTGAAGCACGGAATAATCAAATTAAAAAAAAAAGGAAGGAAAAGAAAAGAGCAGAAACGAAACTAAAGACACATAAAAGAGATAACAATACAATAGCAAACAAAAGTCAAAAAACAAGTAAAAAAATATAAAAACAAATAAGACAGATGGCAAAGAGAGATAAAACCTGATCAATTTGATGGCCTACGAAAGGAATCTTCTCGAGACACAAAAATCAATCATTATTACCTCATTTTATTTTTTCTTTTCTTTTTTATTTATTTTTTAAAAACATTGGGTTGCCTCCCAATAAGCGCTTGGTTTAACGTCCTCAGTCCGACGTTGGTTCCATCATAGCAGGGTCCAATCTCCGCTATGCTTCTCTAGTGGGCTTGGATCCTTTTTCCAACAAGAATTGGTGCATGCCTATGGCTGGGCCTTGGATGTTAGCAATCGTCCACCCAATAGCTGTTTTGGGGTTTGTAAGTATTCGGACGAGTTTCTCTTCTTGTATTCGTGCAAGGCCCATTTCTATTATAATTGGCAAAGGGTCATTCTCACTCAAGAATCCATGCCTCAAATGATCTTGAAGAAGCTTAAGCTCCAAGGCAGGGGCTGTCATCACAGAAGGAAGAATTTTCTCATTAGATAAAGGAAATTGAATGTACGAAACATCATACCTATTTGTGGTTATAGCTATTGTCTCATCTAAGCTTGCCACAGCTTTCTCCATTTCTTTGGACACTTGTATCAACCTTCTTGATTCCTTGGAATTTTCTGTCCCTATGTGCTCACTAAAAACCACTTCCAATCCATCCTTGTGAGTTAACTCAAAATATTGTTGTGGCAAAGAATCAGCAACGTCAACTGTAAAAACAAAATGTAAGTCACTAGAGTACCTTATTGCCTCAAAAATATTGAAATATATCACCTTGCCATCAAACTCTATGATGAGAGTGCCATCATGAACATCAGTCTTGGTTCTAATAGTTTTCGAGAATGGTCTCCCTAACAGAATCAGAGTTGGATTAGGAGATGTCTCATCCTCTATTTCAAGGACATAGAAGTTTGCTGGGAAAACCAATTGATTCACCTGCATAAGCACATCTTCCACAACTCTTTTGGTATATGCATTAAAACGATCAGCAATTTGAATGTTAATACCAGTTTCCGCAAAAGGTCCAAGATTTAAAGAAGCATAAATAGAATATGACGTGACATTAATAAATGCTTCTAAATCTAACATAGCTCTTTCAAACTTGGTTTTACCAATGGTGCATGGAATGGTGACCGTACCTGGATCTTTGTATTTCGGAGGAATTTTTCTTGGTAGAATAGCTGAAACATTTTCTCCCATACTTACTTTCTCATTTCTGTTTAACTTTCTCTTGCTGGTGCATAACTCCTTGAGACATTTTATATAACGAGGTACTTGCTCGATAGCATCCAGAAGTGGTATATTTACCTTGATTTTGTGAGAAGTTTCCAGGATTTCTTGTTCTTGTTCCTCTTTCTTCAATTTTGCCAATCTACTAGGAAAAGGTGGAGGAGTAACATAAGAAGGAATAGCAGTTTTAAGACTTACCTTAGAGGATGATGTCTTGTTCATGGTGGAAGTGGTGTCATCTTCTTCATCAGTTTGTGATTTCTTTGGCAGGACATCTAATTGCTCTCCATTTTGCAAAGTTATCACACAAGAATTCTCTCTTGGATTGATCACCGTTTGACAAGATAATTCTTCTGAGCCTTGGCCCTCGAATTTGCTCATGCTAGTGGCCAATTGTCCCATTGGATTTGCCAGGTTTTGGATACTTGCCCCAGTTTCCTGCTGGAATTGCATTGTGTTAGTGGCAAGGGCATTAGCAATGTCCTGGTGAGTGACATACCTGAGTTTTCTGAAGCTGGTTGTGATGCTGGTTGTCGGCATTGGTGGTGGTTTGTGCATTGGAAAATGGTTGTTGCAATCTAAGTGATTAAAACCTTGTGGCTGATTTTGGTATGCATTGGGCGATTGGTGTGATAATTCCAGTAATGAAATTAGGGTGATCTTCCCATCCAGCATTGTAAGTGTTTAGAAGAAGGGATATCACTTGCCTTGTTTGTCCTGGAAATCCATCATGGATTGGCCCGTTCCATATATTCTTTCTGTAAAGTTGGATACATGTCGATTGGATGCTCCATGGTAGAATATACCCCACATGCATAAGATTTCTGCATGTCTCCTACAGCCATGTTTTCCACAAGAGAAGTTAGCTCAGAAAGTCGTTGTTCAATGTTCTGAGTGCTTACCTCATTTACACTCCAATGTAATTGGGGCTCAAATCGGCTACTGAATTGTTGGAAGTTTACTGCCATGTCGCCTAAACACAAACAATCAGAAAAGAAAAAAAAACAAAATACGAATCAACAATGAAAACAAAATAACAAATCGATTAGAAAATCAATCCCCGACAACGGCGCCAAAAACTTGATGCGTTCGAAACTAGCAAGTATACTAGTCGCACAAGTAATAAAGTGATAAGTAGATATCGTTCTCACGAGGATTGATTCTAATTGAATTTGTTATTTTATAGCCACAACAGAACAAATGGGGGTTTTGTTGATTGATTAACTAAGTGAAATAATAATGCAAACGAAGAATAACAAAACAGAAAGTTAATTCGAATGAAAAATCAATGAGAGAAAGCTGGTTAAGGGATCCTTCTCTACCACAAAATATGGATTTGCGAATTAATCGTAGAATTGTCATCCAATTACAGCATTGAAGTTATCAACCGTAGATAACAACAAGCCCTGTTATCCCAATCTTTCTTTACTTTGTTGTTAAATAAAATAGGCTATTTACTTATTCTCTATCCATTAAACAACCCAGAACAAGCTCTCTAAATTTAATTCAATGGATGCATTATGAAAAGGAGGACAGGTTGATCTAAGTAAAAAACACACAATCTCGGATTATTTAACTTAGGTTATATTCTCCAATTGCAATCTCTGATCACAATTTTGCTACTAATGATTAGAAATTCAAGACAATTACGGATCAAGATTTCTAATCTAGCAATAGACAATATCCAGATTATATTCAGTTGGCCATTCCAAATACAATCAGCAAGCAATCATAAGCATTAGATATGGGAAAATACAAGCAACTTCAATTAGGAATTGGATAACAACTTCTTGCACAATCAACTCACAAAAACCATATCAGGGGCTTTGAAATCACCCTCAACCAATTCAGATTTAGTTACACATGTTTAAGAACGTGGTAAATACAATACAACATGGAGACATTCCAGAAAATGAAAGGGAAGGGAAAAACTTAGCAAATTTGATGAAATTCTCTTTGGATTGTAGTTCTTCCTCTTTCCAAGCTTCCTTTCTCCTTCAAGAACTCCAGGAGATGAAAGAATTCCAGAGCTGCAGCCTCCACCACGTTCTCCCCTCTTCAAGTTATCCAAATAAAACCCTAAAATGTGTTTAAATACTCTGCTACAGTGACTTGCTACAGTGCCCCGTATTATACATACTACAGTGATTGTGGAATTATATTTCTATACATCTCACACTGTTTTGATTACAACTTTTGGTACACTGAATGGAATTATAAACCGAAAATTTCTCCAGAAAATAGACTTCGAGAGCTTTCCAACGGTATATAACATGTCATCGGGTTCATTGTATATCAATACAATTAAATGCGAGAAGATCACTGACTACCAGAGGTGAAAATGAAGGGTTTTACTCCATTTTTGTGCAAGTTGCTCCAAAAATTCTACAAACATCAAAACCACACAAAAACATAAAAATACCAAGGAATATAGCAAAGAAACATGGACGAATTGATATAAAAGTAATACATAAATAGACACCTATCAAGGACATATATATGTTAGATGTAAATATATGGCTTCAGAGATTTTAAGATACCTGAGACTCTTGATTATGTCTACCTTTATTTTTATCTTTAATTTGTCATTTGGTTATCATTTTATTTATGATCTTCTCATTAGTTATTAAGATTATAATAATGTTAAGTTTAAGAATTTAGGAGATAATTCTAAGTTTATCTATATTATCATCAAGTTATCCCTCTTATTTTATAACCATATGAAGGCTTTTTGAGTTAACGTAATGATAGGTGTCTATTTATGTATTACTTTTATATCAATTCGTCCATGTTTCTTTGCTATATTAATTGGTATTTTTATGTTTTTGTGTGGTTTTGATGTTTGTAGGAGTTTTGGAGCAACTTGCACAAAAATGGAGTAAAACCCTTCATTTTCACCTCTGCTAGTCAACCATTTTCTCGGATTTAATTGTATTGATATACAATGAACCCAATGACATATTATATACCGTTGGAAAGCTCTCGAAGTCTATTTTCTGGAGAAATTTACGGTTTATAAATCCATTCAGTGTACCAAAAGTTGTAATCAAAACAGTGTGAGAGGTATAGAAATGTAATTCCACAAATCACTGTAGCATGTATCTGTCTCTTATACACATCTAGATGTGTATAAGAGACAGATACGGGACACTGTAGCACGTTACTGTAGCAGAGTATTTAAACACATTTTTAGGGTTTTATTTTATAACTTGAAGGGGGGAGAACGTGGTGGAGGCTGAAGCTCTGGAATTCTTTCATCTCTTGGAGTTCTTGAAGGAGAAAGGAAGCTTGGAAAGAGGAAGAACTTAAATCCAAAGAGAATTACATCAAATTTGCTAAGTTTTTCCCTTCCCTTTCATTTTCTGGAATGTTTCCATGCTGTCTCTTATACACATCTAGATGTGTATAAGAGACAGGTGTAACTGAATCTGAATTGGTTGAGGGTTATTTCAAAGCCTTTGATATGGTTTTTGTGAGTTGATTGTGTAAGAAATTGTTATCCAATTCTCTAATTGAAGTTGCTTGTATTTTTCCATATCTAATGTTATGATTGCTTGCTGATTGTATTTGGAATGGCCAACTGAATATAATCTGGTTGTTGTCTATTGCTAGATTAGAAATCTTGATCGGTAATTGTCTTGAATTTCAATCCTTAGTAGCAAAATTGTGATTAGAGATTGCAATTGGAGAATACAACCTAAGTTAAATAATCCGAGCTTGTGTGTTTATTGCTTAGATCAATCTGTCTTTCTTTTCATAATGCATCCATGAATTAAATTTAGAGAGCTTGTTCTAGGTTGTTTAATGGATAGAGATTAAATAAAGAGCCTGTTTTAGTTAACAACAAAGGAAGGAAAGATTGGGATAACAGAGCTTGTTGTTATCTACGGTTGATAATTTCAAATGTGTAATTAGATGACAATTCTACGATTAATTCGCAAATCCATATCTTGTGGTAGAGAAGGAACCTTAACCAGGTTTCCTCATTGATTTTTCAATCGTTAATTTGCATTCTTATTTCATTTAGTTAATCATTCAACAAAACCCCCCCTGTTTTGTTTATTGTTGCTGGAAAATAACAAATTCAATTAGAATCAATCCTCGTGGGAACGATATCTTAATCATCACTTTATTACTTGTGCGACTAGTATACTTGCTAGTTTCGAACGCATCAAGTTGTTGGCGCCGTTGCTGGGGATTGATTTTCTAATCGATTTGTTATTTTGTTTTCATTGTTGATTCATATTTTTGTTTGTTTTTTTTATTGTTTGTATTTAGACAACATAGCAGTAAACTTCCATCAATTCAGTGGCGGATTTGAGCCCCAACTACCATGGAGAGTAAATGAGGTAAGCACTCCGAACATTGAACAACAACTTTCTGAGCTAACTTCTCTTGTGGAAAACATGGCTGCAGGAGATATGCAGAAATCTTATGCATGTGGGATGTATTCTACTATGGAGCATCCAATCGACATGTATCCAACTTTACAAGAAGAATATATGGAACGAGCCAATGCCATGGATGGATTTCCAGGACAAACAAGGCAATGTATGATCCCTTCTATAACACTTACAATGCTGGATGGGAAGATCACCCTAATTTCAGTTACTGGAATTATCAACCAATCGTCCCAAATGCCATACCAAATCAGTCACAAGGTTTTAATCAACCTAGAGTGCAGCAACCATTTCAAATGCAACCACCACCAATGCCACAACCAGCACCACAACCAGCTCCAGAAAACTCAGGTATGTCACTCCAGGATATTGTTAATGCACTTGCCACTAAGACAATGCAATTCCAGCAGGAAACTGGGGCAAGTATCCAAAACTTGGCAAATCAAATGGGACAATTGGCCACTAGCATGAGCAAATTCGAGGGCCAAGGCTCAGAAGAATTATCTTGTCAAACGAGGATCAATCCAAGAGAGAATTCTTGTGTGATAACTTTGCAAAATGAAGAGCAATTAGATGTCCTGCCAAAGAAATCACAAACTGATGAAGGAGATGACACCACTTCCACCATGAACAAAACACTAACTTCTCAGGTAAATCCTATAACTCCCATTCTTTCATATGTTTCTCCTCCACTTTTTCCTAGTAGATTTGCACAATCGAAGGAGAAACAAGAACAAGAAATCTTGGAAACTTCTCACAAAATCGAGGTAAATATACCACTTCTGGATGCTATCGAGCAAGTACCTCATTATACAAAATGTCTCAAGGAGTTATGCACCAGAAAAAGAAAGTTAAAAAGAAATGAGAAAGTAAGTGTGGGGGAAGATGTTTCAGCTGTATTGCAAAGGAAAATCCTCCAAAGTGCAAAGATCCAGGTACGTTCACCATGCCATGCACTATTGGTAAAACCAAGTTTGAAAGAGTTATGTTAGATTTAGAAGTATCTATTAACATCATGCCATATTCTATTTATGCTTCTTTAAATCTTGGACCTTTTGCAAAAATTGGTATTACCATTCAACTTGATGATCATTTTAATGCATATCCCAATAGAGTTGTGGAAGATGTGCTTGTGCAGGTGAATCAATTGGTTTTCCCAGCAAACTTCTATGTCCTTGAAATAGAGGATGAGACATCTCCTAATCCAACTTCGATTATGTTAGGGAGACCATTCTCGAAAACTGTTAGAACCAAGATTGATGTTCATGATGGCACTCTCGTCATAGAGTTTGATGGCAAGGTGATATGTTTCAATATTTTTGAGGTAATAAGGTACTCTAGTGACTTACATTTTGTTTTTGCAGTTGACGTTGTTGATTCTTTGCCACAACAATATTTTGAGTTAACTCGCAAGAATGGATTGGATGTAGCTATTAGTGAGCATATAGGGACAGAAAATTCTAAGGAGTCAGAAATTTTAATACAAGTGTCCAAAGAACTGGAGGAAGCTGTGGCAAGCTTAGATGAGACCATAGCAATAACCACAAATAGGTATGATATTTTGTACATTCAATTTACTTTATCTAATGAGAAACTTCTTCCTTCTGTGACGAAAGCCAATACCTTGGAGCTTAAGTCACTGCCAGATCATTTGAATCATGGATTCTTGGGTGAGAATGATACTTTGCCAGTTACAATGGAAATGGGCCTTGCACGAATACAAGAGGAGAAACTCGACCGAATACTTACAGATCACAGAATAGCTATTGGGTGGACGATTGCTAACATCCAAGGCCCAGCCATATGCATGCACCAATTTTTGTTGGAAGAAGGATCCAAGCCCACTAGAGAAGCACAGCAGAGATTGGACCCTCCCATGATGGAACCAACGTCGGGCTGAGGACGTTAAACCAAGTGCTTATTGGGAGGCAACCCAATGTTTTTGAAAAATAAAGAAAAAAAGAAAACAAAAATAGAATAAGGTAATAATGATCGATTTTTGTGTCTCGAGGAAATTCCTTTCGTAGGCCATCAAATTGATCAGGTTTTATCTCTCTTTTCCATCTGTCTTATTTGTTTTTATATTTCTTTTACTTGTTTTTGACTTTTGTTTGCTATTGTGTTGTTATCTCTTTTATGTGTCTTTAGTTTCGTTTCTGCTCTTTTCTTTTCCTTCCTTTCGTTTAATTTGATTATTCTGTACTTCAAACTCATTTGTGCAACAGCTTGAGGAAGCATCCAAACGGGAGCTGAAGCCATTGTTCGAAGGTTTGAAACGTGCATATCTGGGAGAAGAACAAACTCAATCGCATTATCGGTAATATCTCTCTTTTTCTTCTCTTCAATGGATGCAGATATCTTTCTATCGAACCTTCGTAAATATTTCCCTTCACTTCCTCAAAATGCTGTGTTTAAAATTTATAATGTACGGATGACTAGACTTTGGGCGTTGATGCTCCTAAATGTGCCTGCTGATATCCGATGGCTTATCGAAGCCAAGGTGAGATTATCCGGTGAGCCGGACATTAATCTCACAAAATACATGCCTGGTCTAGGAAAAAGCTACTACGCCAAGAGACGAAGAGCAAAGAGGTTACAAGTATGTTATAAATGTGCTAGATGGAATTGTAACCTGACTTGTCGTTCATTAGGTTTTGGGTCCAGAAATAGAGAAGATAAACTATCATTTATTAAGAATGGTCTGAGTAATGAGTCGCTGGATAATGTTTTGTTAACTCTCGAGTCACATTCTTGTGGACATGTTCAGCGTGAATTGCTTAATCTATGGACACAATTTCGTGATGATTGCAGTGTTATAGTCTAGGGAATCTGACTAAAAACGACTCTGTTTGCCAGTTTATAAGAAAACTGGATGGGAAGCAAATCCCCGACTCATAGAAGGCGTTTCAGCCGTTACTGGACGTAAAACCAGAGGAAGATGTGAGCCACAATCAAAACTACTTGTATATTTGAATGTGTGTTGTTGTTGTCGAATTTTATTTCTTTCTTGTTTCGTTTGATCTGATTATCAATGTTGTTTTCGTGTTGTTATTGTTTGTTGATTTTGTTTGTTTTAATTTCAAGTTTTCTTTTTGACAAACCATATGACTACCCCATGACATAGGCACACGTGGGAGACAAGTGTGGCGGTTTTGTCAACACCCGCCGAAAGTATATCTCCAATTTTAATGCTTCACGTGGGAAACAAGTGTGGAGGTTTCATCAACCTCCGCCGAAAGTATATCTCCAATTTTAATGCTTCACGTGGGAGACAAGTGTGGAGGTTTTGTCAAACCCCACCGAAAGTATATCTCTATTTTTCATGCACACGTGGGCGACAAGTGTGGACCGAAAGCACATCTCTTTTTTTTCAAATCTTGGGGCGATAAATTTGCATCAAACAACCCCCACCGAAAGTATGTCTCCATGTGTCAAATTTGAGAGTTTTACGTGTGTATATATCCATTCTACATATTCTCATATGTCATTCCATAACCTGTCTTGCAATTAAAAAGCATAATACCTAACGTGTCTTACACAAGATTAGAGCACTTGTAGAAATGGAGAAAACACCAATTCGGCTATTCCGCAATATATGAGTATTTTGCGGATCGCAATTTGGTAAAGATGGAGAGTTTACCACAGCAGCTCTTGATCTTGGTAGGACATTAGCTGCGAGGGGTATTAATTTGATTTATGGAGGGGGTAGTCTTGGGTTAAGGGGGTGTGTGTCAACAGCTGCATCCCTAGGAGGGAGCAAAGTTCTCGGCATTATCCCCAAACCATTAGCTATACGAGATATCGTAGGCAACACAATCGGGGAAAAGTTACAGGTCTCTAGCATGCATGAGCGTATTGCACATATGGTTGTTAAGTCCGATGCATTTATAGCTTTACCCGGTGGTTATGGCACATTAGAGGAGATATTTCAAATCACCTTTTGGGCACAGCTAAACATCCATAAAAAACCCATTGGTTTGTTAAATGTCAATAATTTTTTTGATGGTTTGTTGTCTTTCTTGATCAAGCTGTAGAAAAAAATTTTATCTCACCATCAGCGAGGCAAATCCTTGTTACAGCTTCAACGGCAGGGGAGTTAATTGACAAACTACAAGAATTCGTTTATTCGCCTGATCCAACAACAGCTCGGATTGATTGGTTTGGAGAAGGCAATAAGAGGCGTAAACTGGATTTAACACTCCATCTGTAATCTATATTTGCTGGTTTGCTTCGTTTTTGTTTGCTCTTTTTATTGTGTTTATTTGAAGTTTTTCATGTTATTTATTTTGAGATTTCTCAGGTTGTTTCTTTCCTCCCAGGTAATATTTTCTAATCTTGGTTTTTAGAGTGGTGGCTTAAAAAGTTTAAGTCCTCTTGAAACGCATTATGGATCTCTTTAATCCATAAGAGAATAAGGAGGCTAACTTTTAAACTTTTTAGACTCATTCTAACTGACTTGTTTTTGTTTGCTGGCTTGTTGGACTTTGTTATTTTATGAGTAAGTTTAGTGTTGTGTAATTTAGAGTTGTTGTGTGTTTTTGTCTTTATCAGTTTTGATTCGATTAAAAAAAAATTGTGGAAAAAAGTTGAGAATGGCAGAATATGGGGTTTTCTTTAACCCTTGAAACGCATTCTCTCGACATAAATCTGTAGTTTGTTTTATTTCATGTTGTTTGAAGTGTCTTGCATCTTGTTTTGTTCTTTCATAATAAAGGTATATAGGCTGGAAACCTTAAGTCTGCGGGCTACTGGTCCTAAGGATTGTTGAAATATACAATCTTG
>SNVD02006565.1:237500-252792 GCA_013180625.2 Boswellia sacra | reverse complement strand
TTGTACACGACCTCATAAACATAAAAAAAGACAGAAAATGATAGACGAGCCGGGCGCAATGACCTAGAGCGGTATATTCGCTCTTTCTATTTCTCCCACGATGCGTAGATAAGGAGTGCTATGCCGTGTCCCCCTTTCGTTGATCTCGATCAAATATCGATCGAGCGTCCGCTCGGAAAGAGCCATCCCCCGCGTAGGATGGTTAAAGAGCACTCCCCGGATTTCCGGCATATTGGCGAGAATACGACGGGGATCATACCCATCGTCCACCAATGCTGCTTCCATCTTTATTTCTAGATCTAGCTGCTTTGCCAATAGACCTAAGAAACGTGGGAGGTGCTCCCGGTCGTGCCTCCCCATGAAATGGAAAGACCACCGTTCCCGAAGTTGCTCCCTACGAGTGTTCTCCGGGATCAGAGGTTGGTCTAGCACCGGAATCACCGGTTGGATGATCGGTGCGGGTTCCTCCGGGGGAAGCCCGTTTTCAGGGGCTTCCCAGTGACGCAAATCGAAAGTGGGAGAAGCCATTCTCCCGTCGCAGGCCGCGAGGGTGGGCGCGGCTAGTAAAGGAGGGTGAAGCTCAGGGATAACTGGCTCCTGATTCACGCAATGAGCAGCCCCGCCCGAACCCACCGAAGACGCAGGTAAATTCGCCGCGTTCGCGGACGAACCATCGTTCCCTGAACACTCGGCCCTAATGATACAGAGCAGCCGGTCTATGTTTCCGGGCGCACGCGTAAAGGCATGATTAGTTCCACAAATCTCACTGCACTGACCATAGTAAACTCCTTCTCGTTGTACCGAAATAGAGATCTGATTTAAACGACCAGGTACAGCATCACATTTCACACCTGAGGAAGGTACAGCCCAACTATGAGGTACATCAGCAGATGTTACAATAATACGTAGATGAGTGTTGGCTGGTACAACCACTCTATTGTCCACTTCTAATAAACGTGATTGACCCAATTCTAGATCATCTTCTGGAATCGTATAACTGTCAAAAGTGAGTGACTGTTCATCGGAACTGTTATAGTCTGAATACTCATAAGTCCGATACCATTGATGTCCAATAGCTTTGATAGTAATGGCTGGATCTACTACTACCTCGTCCATTGAGTATAAGAGAGCAAATGATGGTATAGCAATGAACATCGGGATGATACTAGGAAAGATGGTCCGAAGAATCTCGATAGTAGTTCCATGAACAATCCTTTGCGGGATTGGATTTTTTTGATAGTGGAAATGCCATAAAGCACGAAGCAAGATCCGTAATACGAAAACCAAAATAAAAATGAGGAAGAAAAAGATATCGTGATGTAAGTCTATTATTCCTTGCATCATAGGTGTTGCTGTGTCTTGAAAAAAAGGTTCCGTTGGCTGAAGTTCTACAGGACAAAAATGAAAAAATAAGTAGAGTCTGAATGGCATAATTGTCCGATTTATTCCTCGATCTTCAAAGAAGACTGACTCCTCCTTCTCCTCTATATAGCTCGTCGTTGGTCCTTTACACTTTCTCGATGACTGCCCGCTGATGGCTCAATCATCTACTTACGTAATTTCCAAATCCACTTTGTTAGCAGACAATCTTATGACATAATCAGACAATCTTGGGAACTACTATTGACACAAAATAGTCTGATTTAGGATAGCTCAAAAGAACAAAATATTAATGATATTCTAAAATACAGACTATGTTAGGACACACTAACTATATATATGTTCAGACGGACAGGTGTAACTATCTATCCCTAATTCGGATAGCTAAACGATCGTTGAAAGGCTTAAGAGAAGCCATGAGGGAATATTTAATACCTACCTAAACCAGACATACTAGCTCTCAAACAAGAAACTGTGAGTCCTTACTCAACTCCTAAACGAGAATTTCTGCTCAAAACCAATTAGTTTGCAATGCTTTAATGGACAGGTGAGACAGTACGCTAGATTTCTAATATTATTACTAAAATACAATGAACACTAACAGAATCTTGAAAGTAAAACCGAAGTAAAATCAATGAACTGGCATATCTTTGGGGCATCCCTCAAACCGAGTCTAGAATCCTTTCTATCTTAGAAATTGCTAGAAGAGGGGATTCCTGATTCAATTGAAAGTGGTACTTGTTCAATCACAAATCAGGAACTTCTTCTCTGCCATCCATTATTAGAATAAGTGATTTTCTTCGTCAAAGCGATTTTTCCATGCCTTTCGAGGGACCTTTTCCTACTCCTAAAAAGTGAAATCGACACTTTCCTTTTCCCGATCATTTTGGCATAGATCGGATTTCCTTTCCTACGAGACATCGAAATGTGCCATTTTAGCGTTTCCTTGGGAAAATAAATGCCGATTTCCTTTCTAAAAGTGCAATAGAAGCTTGAGCAAAGAGCTTGTCGAAGGACCCTCTTTGGGCATTAAAACTTCCAAATCGAATACGCACCTCTATGCCTGGCTTCCTTACTCCACAGAATACTTGCTACCGTGACGTGGGATAAAAGCCATTTTCTTATCTTCTTTCCTCGGTATTTACCGCTACGCCCCTGTGCTATCAAGAAAAAGGAATACCCGACAAAGTCCCATCTACTCATAGCGGGTTATTTCACTCCTAAATTCAGGCAGTGAACTTGGTTTGCGCAAGAATAGGTTGAGAGCTTCAAGCACTTGACTTTAATTTAAAACCGTTGTCTTTCTTTGAAGTGAGATGCTCCAACGGTAGCAACAACTTAAGCACAGGAAGTCTTTCATCAAAACCCTCTTTCTATATTAATAAGTAAAAAACTCTGCTCTGTTAGAGTATAGTATGGAACCGTCGTAATCGAGACTTGTTACACATTTCCGACGAGCACTAGCGCTACCCTTGATGTTGGTGACTTTGTATGTCCTCCCTTGGCTTGGTTACCCTTTTTCGGGAACTCACTGGACGAGTCAGACTCTTGACTCTTCTTCCTTTGAACTAGATTATGATGATCTTGGGGCCACGAAGAATCAAATGAATAACAATTCCTGGGAACCATTGGCGAGTACAAAATGAAGAAATGCCGCCAAGAAAGCAGCTTCTTTTGCGTCAGTTGTTAAGCAGCGTTCAGGTAACGAGTGTGACTGGCTGGCTTGAAATAGTGTCTCCAAGTGGTGTTAGCTCAGGGAGTTCCCCAGCCCCCCCAGGTCCAGGCGTACAACAAACAGGTAAAGAGCAAAGGGGCACAAGGGCAGTATCGCTCCCTCAGGTCGATATAACTCCGATCGTATCTATGGACGAACTACCAGAAGCGAAAGCAAGTGAGCAGCCGCGCTTTCCTATAAAGAAAGTGGTCGGTACCAATTCGATAGATAAATTCTTTAGTATACTCGTTCTTTTGAATACTATATATAGTCCAATATAGTTAACTTCACACTTTGCATAGATCATCGGCTGTCGAAAGCAACGGCATGGACGGTAAGGGTGGAAGGGACGGTTACGGGTGACCACCCGCGAGTGAAGGAATAGAGGTAGAGCTCATCTTTTCCGGATGGAAAGGGGAGGCGCAGGGAAGGGCTGATTGAGAAGATCCGCCTATCACTGGAACATCGGCTAGCCTACTCGACTTCTCACTGCCGGTTGATGGCATCGGGGATCGAATCGAATTGGAAGCGAGAGAGGAGTCAACTCGATCAATCAGATGTGAGGAACAGCCGGATTGGGTTGGTAATGAACTTGAGTGGGCGAGGGAAAGGGAACCGGGGGACAGACCAATGCTGCTAGGGAGTTCCCTTCATCAGTGGAAAGATCAAGAATAAGAATACCTTATGTTATGAATAGTGTCCTCCCAGTGGGGCATGAAAGACGTTAGTCAACCTTAGGGGACTTCGATCCTTATGGCTTGACTTCCCTACCGATTAGAAAGGAGCTCTCCTTCGGACCCTAATGCCCCCTCCTTCCTTCTAGTCTGAAGTTCTATTCCAACTATCCGGTTGGCCCCTCGAGCAAATCTTTCCTAAAGTCTCCTGATCCTATAGATTAGATTATAAGGGTGAGGTCAGAAGAGAGCCTTTAGTCCCGTCCCCTACCTCCTGATCGGTCTTAATAGTTGTCATAGGACCAATCAGCTACGAATATTTATTTCATTTTCCTCCCGCCGAATGCGATTTATAGTCCCATCCGGGCTGGGCCTCTTTCATCATCTGTATTCCTTGTCTTTTACTTCTCCTCCCTAAAGGAAGACTATAAGAGATAACAGGCCTTTTCTTTTAGCCTAGCCGATCTTTCTGCGCGCGCGTTTGTTTAAAGAACTTAACCGAAGGGATAAGGAAGATGAATACTGTTTGGAGAGGTCGTAGAGAGTTCGATCTGCTGTTGACAGTCCATCACTCGTTCTATTCCTTTCTGTCCCATTCGCTCGAACTTCAGACAGGTCGAGTGCATGACGAGTTGTTGGGACACTCCCTACATTATCCGTTTCAAGCAACTCGTACTCCCCATCTGTTGATTGATAGGATCCGCAAGCAGGCAGGTACCCAGGCATTCCCGAATCCGTAGCAGCAGGTTTGAATGTTGGGGACCTTCCGTTTTCATCAAGGCTCTTTGTCAAGTGAGGGTTCAGAGGCAGGATTTGAGCGCGTCAGGTTTAGCTTTCTCCAAAAGGGGGGTCAGTGAACTTCCACTGATTGAAGAGGATCAGAAGCGGCCCAACTCAATGAAACATTGATTTCTCAATTCAAATAAACATAAAACAGCTTACGTTTTAGACACCTAAAACGAGCATATCAGAACCCTCACCCTCACCTCGATAAACCACGTATCTCACTCGAGCTAACCAGCTAACTCCAGCACCTAGCTCACTCAACTCGAGTAAAACAGACTCCACTGACTCACCCAAGAAAAGGAAGGAAGGAGGGAAGTGGTACTGCAAGCCTTATTGTTGCCCTTCTCTGTCTCTACGCTCGATTAGCCGTCTTGTTGACCTCCTTTCCAAACTATTCTCCCTGGTTTTCCTCTTTATTCCATCCCTTTACGTGTCTTTGTTTTGTTCATGTTCTGGATCCTAGTTTAGATAAATTGAGTCATAGGTCTGTCAAATGTATCTTTGTCGGTTATTCCAGTTCTCAGAAGGGATAGTTGTGTTATAACCCTTTGAACAACAAGAGGTATCTTTCTATGGATGTCACATTCTTTGAGGATGTACCTTACTTTTCTGATCAAGGGAAAGCAGTCTGTGATCCATGCTCTCCTCAGGGGGAGAATGGAAAGACTGTGGAGGCTCCATCGAAGACCTAAACGCCCTTGTATTAGTGATGAAGTTGTTCATAAGGAAGAATACAAAAGTGATCCCTTCGGGGGGCAGCAAGGGCGTCCTACAAAACGTATGAGAGACGAAAAAGTTCCATTTACGGAACCAATGACCTCACATCAATTGCCTTCTTCGGAAAGATCCAGGTATTCCTCTTTCCCTTCCTATTGAATCCCCTTCTACCCCATCCTCCGTGAAAGACTTGCCATTCCCAACACCTTTCGAAATCCGAGATGCGTTCGACCCTTGAATCGATATGAGATCCTTCCCATTGGATAAAGTAAAGGTAGTATCCAAAAGGGAATCCGAGAAGGGATGTACAGGATTTCATGAGACAGCCCCTCCACGACTTCTCTTTCACGTCTTTTTTTTTTTCTTTTTAAGCCGTCTGGGAAAGCTAGTAAATTGCCGTTTTCCTCGGCACCAGCCAAGACGGTCTCGATGTTGAGAGTCACATTCTTGGCTCGAGCGAAGAGCGACGGATCTTTTGTATTCTGGATAGGCGATTTTTACCGGGTAAGGAAGGTGTATATCTAATCAACCGACTCCAATCAGACACCTTAAATAAGGGAAGGGTAAAGACCCCTTATTTATCCTCTCTTTTAAAACTCTTGTGATTATTCAATGCTTGGAACAAAGATTCCGCACTGCTATGAGAAAGAATCTCACAGTAACCTATCAGCTTCGAAAAGAAAGCAAGTCCTCGGCTCGTCTTTTTTGCCTGTGGGTTGTCTCGATGCCAATCCCGCACTTGACGTGCCATATGCACTTCTAATTGAGATCAAGGAGGACTTGAACCTCCATTTCCCATTCTATGGGCTAGATGCCTTCCGATGATCTCTCTCCCGAAACCCACTTCTCAGTCCATTTTCCTACACAACACAAATTCCTATTAAGCTTTTTCGGGCGAATAGTCAGACTTGAAGCGGAAAAGCACTCGAAATTGTGTTCTACTCCTTTCCTCGCATATGGGTCCGCCGCCTTTTCACTATTGCTATTGGATGTGATTGATTTTGTTCTTTATACTACCATCAGACTTGACTGCCCAACATTCAAGTCTCTGTCATTCCCCTTACTAGATCAATCCCTGAGAGCACATGTGAGGTTTGAAGATGCCTGGATCTTTCCACCATATTATCAGAGCAAGCAAGACCCTAGTCAATGCCTCTGCCCAGAACAATTGAGACCCTTGGGTTCAAGATCTCATATCAATCTTCGACTACTGGGAAAGAATTGGGGTGCGGCAGGAAGAAATGGAATTCGAGAAAGAAGTAGAAACAGGTCTTCCCAACTGCTGCATAGAATCAGAGCTGGGTGGCACTGAAGTTCGGTTTTGATCAAGACATCCCAACAACTTACTAAAGAGGGGGGGTAATGCGGAAGTGCAACCGATGACAGAGGTCCTTTTCCAGCAACTCTCTATTTGAAAGCCCCTACTCCCATAAAGAATGCGCAGGAGAGGACTGAGCTCGGCTCAACTGGTGGGTCAGCTTCAACAGGGAGCGCCCAGCCATACACGAATCTTTTTCAATACAAGAAGCCGAGAACCCAATCGTATCACTAGAGCCAGGATAGGCAGGGCGCCTTCATCAGCTACGGGCACCAACTTACTCACACACATAGGGCACAGTATCAACGGCTCCCAAGAGGGGCCAGATTTCAAAAACGTCTATCGGCGGCAGCTTTTCTTCGGCTTCGCCTACCTCCTCGATCATATCCACAGCTTGCTTGTGCCGCCTGCTCGCTCGCTTGGTCGCATCTATCTATCTGCTGCAGATGAGCACTTCCGATCACTCTCTGATCTACGTTCATCCCAGATGTGTTCGCACAGCCTAGATGGGAAAAAGGCCTTTTGAGAGTCTAGAAGCAGGGCGCTACTTTAGTTTACAAAGGTAACCGAAGGTTGACTTTGGCCATGCCTCTTTTAGTCAAAGGCAACCGGTTGCTTTTCTTTGCTATACTAAAAGTAAGAATAGACTTTGCGCTAGCGATAGACTTAGCTAGCACCGACGGTGGGAAGGGCCGCTCGCGGGGGTTCTTTGATAATAAATCAATAAGTAGCGTAGCTTCGATAGACTTGCAATAGCGATTCTTACCAGCAATCTTAGCGACCTCTATGCAGCAACTTCGTTGCCTTACGGCGCTACGAGAGATGCTCCGTTCGTTCCTCTACGCTCGCTTACGCTACGAGTCATTCACTGTTTACTGAGCAAGCAAAACCCATTGGTAAGCTTGCTATATGACTAGCTTACCCGTAAGCTAATCAAATCAATATGACTGGCTGGAATGTGGTATTTTAGCTATGGGTTGGTAAGCTTGCAATCAATATGACTATTGTTATTGCTATCTTACGAGCAGCTTGCTATACTCTATTAGTGCCTCTCATCTGGGTTGGGTCTATCATAAGCAACCGAGCTAGTAAGGTAAGTAGGTCTCTCTCTCTTTCTATTGACACAATGTCATATGCTCACTCGCTCCGAGTCAGTGTTGATCGCCCCAAAAATGGTTCTTCTCCCATCCGTCAGGTTTGTATGTACCCCACGCTCCCTTTTCTTCTTTTCTTTTCTAGCACCTCCGGAACTATCCTTTCCGGCTGCCCCTTCCCCCCTGCCTTTGCTTTGCCCCTGGGTTTGTTTCCGCATGTTCAGACCGGGGCGGCAGAACAGATCTCCTTTGGAAAAATGGAATGAAATGCAAATTCATCGAAATTATTTACTTTATTTATAAATGTCATCCAGGTCAAGGCGCAAAGCTGGCTCGAGCCGCAGGAACTTTTTTTTGCTAAAATAATGAAGGAACCAGTACCCCCTCCAGTTCAGAATCAGCCCGCAGTTCCTGAACCGGTAGATCACTACGAGGAAGAGATCCGAAGAAAGCCTCCTGCAGTACCGGCCGTGTCCTTGGCTCCCACTCCCATGAATCAGATAGTGCCATACGTCCCACCACAGCCGTCCGATCCTCTGATGGAGAAGATCAGTTGCCTTGAACGGGCAGTGAATTTTTTGAGTAGGGACAAGTATGATGTTGCAGATCTTGATAATCTCTCCCTATACCCCAAAGTCAGGCTTCCGTACGGTTTTAAGTGCCCAGAGATAGATAAGTAACCGGATGCATAAAAAAATAGGAGTCAAAGAGGCTTACCTCGGAGCTTAAAAAGGCAGGATGTATGTCGGAACTCTACAGCCCATGGGAATTGACAATGAGCTACTTGTCCAACTATTCCAGCGCAGTTTGACCGGACCCGCGCTGACTTGGTTGATGAACACTAACCCAAATACCATTCGCGCATGGCCAGATCTGGCTAACGCCTTTATGACGCACTATGCATACAATACAGATACTCAGTTATCAAGGCGTAAGCTAGAACTCGTTAAGCAAACACTTAGTCTTTCACCGACTTCATCACATAGCTTAAGAGGGGAAGGACCCAAGCTGCTCAGGTTCAAAAGAGACCCTCGGAGGAAGATCAAATTGCTATGGTCTTGAAGAGCCTGAACCCTGAGTATACCAATAGGTTGACACTTACCCATCATCCAACTTTTCATTTTCTTTTTTGTGTTGGCTGCCAGATAGAAGATGCATTGGCAGCTGGGCGTTCGCTCCCCCTCTCTACGCCGTTGCTTTGCAACGGGTCCTCGAATAATAAAATAAATAAGACTGCCGGGACCTCTCAGGTTAAAGCAGAGGTGAATACAATTGGAGCGGCGTCGCTGAACCAAACGCCTTACTTTACTATACAAGGGGAAGGCAGCACAGCCATTTCAAAATAAAAACCAACCCCAGTTTTATCTTATCATAATACTCAGGCAGCTCAGGCGCGGTAACAAAGGTACTCGCGAACCTCGTAGCGGAGAGGCAGCTTATTACAGCAATTTGAATCAGTAATCATCAATGCATAAGGGAACAGCGCGAAGCGATGATATGCTTCGCAAGCAAATGGGTCAATGACTAGATAGCCACGGTAAGATGGAAGGCCCGCGCTAAGGCCCTTAGCTTAGAGGTGTCGGTCGAATTACCGATCAATCAGATTCTTGGATGAGCGGAACATCTTGGAGACAAATCATCTCTACCCGGGTACATAGCTTCATCCAAACCATGGATCCACGAATTGTTGACTCGCTCGAGAAAAGAGCTTCGTATCGTAGTTGGGAGCTCTGAGCCGATGAGCGATATGTAATCCTAGGATTATAACTATGGTGTACTACTTCCCAATAATATAGTTGTTAATATAGTTGTTTGATCTTGTCGATTATGGATATTTTAGGTGTTTTCCCTAATCTTCATTTCCGTTTCTTCTATTTTCTCAAGATAGATAGCAAGAAAGCATGAATAGGCCTACATGGGATGGAAGGAAGGGAAAGATAGAAGGAGAGAAGGACTAAACGACAAAAGGAAATACCTGTTTGTTTGCCTTGGAATGAATTGGTTTTATCAACTGCTGAATAGGTTTCGGAGCTTCACTTAAGTAAGTCTTCAGTACGCTTTGTTTTATTACTTAGGTTTAGGTTAGGTTAGTTCATTTACGATTACGATTTTTCTTAAGAGAAGATACGACTGTACGACAGTTCCCGTTAGTAGACTCGCAGGACTCGAGAAGTAGACAGCGAGTGAGGGATTCATTCCTTTTGATTCAATCGACCTTCGAAGGAGATTGAGATGGGGGGCTACCATTCTAGATTCGACCATAGACCAAACGGCTACTGTCTGAAGGGACGGGGACCGCCGCCCGAAAAAGAAAGCAATGCCATGATGCCCATGCCATACCATACCGAGGAGTGAGCTGGGCTCGAACGAAGTACACCGCCGACTCCACCTGCGGGCGGAATAGAAAAGGGGGAAGGCCCCACTCCCGTATCATTCTCAAGAATGGGGGAATTCCGCGGTAGGTGCCGGCTATAATATAAATAAGTTAATAAACCGAAGCGAAGGGACACTGGGAAAGTCCAGCCGAACCAGTCCAGTGTCACAGATTGAATGCGTTGCTAGATCGAACCACAGACCAAAATGACATCCTACTATAGGGGGCTTCAAACTATTAGACATTAAAGGTTGGGGTTGACTCACATCCAAAAAGAGGAGCGGCCAAGAATCACTCCGCTATGCTGCCGTGATCGTATATACGAAACCACCACACGCACCTTGGCTGGCTCATCTCTATCAAATTAAGGCCAAGGGGAAGGGGGTCAATTACAGGTATTCTCGGCTGCTGCTTCTTCAATGATTGGTTCCGGGCGTTAACCTATATATTCATTGGCTAATGGAGTTCTGTTCTCCAAAGAGCGGTAGTCTTCGTGGGCGGTGGAATCAATTCAATATCACTCGGAAACCTCCGAACTTACGTACGATAGGGGGGAGACAGCAGGATTAGACGAACAATGGTTGACAATGGGGCAGGAATCAACGTCTGCACCCTTCGAAGAAGGCCCTTCAGCCCCTTTCTTTAGCCGGGAGATGAAAGACGTTAGGACCAGCCAACCCTATTATAGAATATAGAATTTCATATCTTAGACTCTGCCTAACCTAAAGGCGAGGCAATATTGAACGATTAACGGAGGAAACTCATGGATCACGGCTTTCTCTGGCATGCGAAACTTTGGATGGGTACGATAAGCCGTAGTACGAGAGGAATTTCTGGCTTTATTTTCCGACCGATCCCTCGGGCCGATGCAGTCATGACTGCTATGGGCACCTCTGTTTTAGGGGGGTAATATCTACCCCATCCAGCTCTTCACCTTTTCACCGGGCTCCTGCTCACACATGCTTTTGGCTGGAAATGCTTTCCCGCCGTCTCTCGTGAGTCACCCCGTGCTTCTACGTGCATCTTTCTCGGATATATCCTCATGCTCAAAAAGGATATTATATTGTTGTGCAGATTTCCCCAGAGTATTGCTTTCTCTAAGAAGCTCAAAACGGGTGCCTCCCTTCCGTTGACGCATTCCATTCTTTCGGCGGGAATACTCACCGGCATGCAAGCAAAAAGCGCATTGAAGATGTTGGATCTCACTCTAGCGCGGGCAGGGCTGCTCTGAACCGCGTGAAGAAGCGAAAACGAGGACCTACTTTTACTTTGAATTTGAAGCTGTTATATGAACAGATCACATGGCCCTATTTGTATGAGGTTTAGGGTTTAGGGGGGTCAACAACAGTAAAGTAAACAGCTCATGGCATGCCGCCTACTCAAATGTAGCTTCGGCAGTACTTTTCAGTGAGCTTACGGCCGTTTACCTGGGGTTGAAGGTGTAATCCCCTATGGGGTAAAGTACTGACTGGTCAATAAGCCGGGACTCGTTCGCACTTGCTTTCACGCGGTAAACTGACATCCCCAGGTCTTTCGTCAGGGCTTCATGGAACCAAACAAGGGCTTTCCCGAGGCACACAAACTCCATGGCCCTGTCATTGTTGGCCCGTCAAACCTTCGTTTTCGTCTAAAGAAGTTCGCTGTATAAGAAAATATCAATAAGATAAGAAGAGGTTCATAGTCTGATCTGGCCGATCAGGAATGAACCACCCGGATTCTACGCTTGCGCTTGGTCGACCAATCCTGGGATCCGAAAGCTGCTCTACCCCTATCCCTGTTGTACAAGTCTAGTTCGAAAACGATAGAGAAACTGGACGAAGAACTGCCCGAGGCCCACCTATCTCTTAAGGGGCCGGCATCAACGAATGAAGGTACAATCTCTGGTTCCAAGTCCGAGTCACCTCTTCTCCAACCGGGAATACGTCTCGCTTCATAGAGCTGATGCCATGCCCTACCCTGCAGGCTCGCAGCCATTCATTCAAGTAGGGTAAAAACCGGAAACTCATCTTTCTTTCAAAAAGTATTGATCTTTCGGTGGGTTGAGTTCGATTCATACATGGTACCAAAGCGGAGTCTGACTTAGAAAACGGTCAATTACGACAAATACTTATAGACGTTGACAACCGTGTATCCGCGTTGATAAGGCGCTTTTTTTTTGCCCTCAACCAGGGCGAGTCCTATTCTTCTACGTATACAATAGATATTCCTATTCCTCTGGGGTAGAAGAAAGAAGAGGAAAATCCCGCTTAGAGATCGCAACTATAGTCAGAGTAGGAGTTCCCATCCATCATCTCCCTCGTTTTACCTTCCAATTACGGTTGATCCGTCGGATTGAAACCTCCATTAGATTCGGCAACTAAGGACGAGATTACCATAGGCTTTTATGTCCCGAATGTTCTCTTTAATAAGGTCGCCTTGACCGGGCCGTATAACCTTTACCCGAAAAACTGGAGCACAGCTATACTTTCATCGCTTTCACTAGAACCAGAGTCATAGGGGCACTTTTTGTTTTGCCTTCCTTAAGTCCAGAAAGGACCCCCTATGCTTTTTCGTGGAGCGCTGAATTTGCCTTAATCGGCGAGAGTATATACAATCTATGTCACTGGCAAGAGCATGATTGAGGGCTTTATGCTGTAGTCTGTAACTCTTCAATTGGTTATTGGCTCTACCCCCAGCCCCTTCATATTCCGTATCCTGCTGCTTCTTTGCTTGGTTGATTGAATTAAAACGATTCCGCGCAGCCGGAAAGGGACTTTCCGCTCTTTCGATAGTTGGTTTAATGAGATCGGCCAACTCCCCCCTTCTCTGAAAAAACTCCCGGACCTTTTTTTGATATAACAAAAGTAGATAACTCGGGGATCCTTTTCATTCCGAAGATCGAGTGGCTGATCGACGAGAGTAGAATCAGCCTCGTAATCGGGGTCTCCCTCTAGAATCGGCTGATTCAGATCAGGTAAGGTCGGAGGTGCCGTATGAGCATATCGGGACGATGGTTCCCCCGGGAATCTCCTTTATGTGGAAAATTGAGGTCGATGACTCCGGAGCTAGATGGAATGGAACCAGCCCCTGCTTTAGGGGGTTCCATCATATACAAGAGTGGCATCGTGGCTTCGGCAACATAGCTTACTGACCCAACAGCGTGGGTAGCAGCTCTTATCATTTTTATATTGATAGGAGAGAGATCAACGCCCTTAACACGGAATTTCTTAGCGAATTCCAAGGCGCCGATATCTGAGACCAGTGACTTCGGCATCGAGACACTGACTCCCAGATCAGCTAACCACTGTTTGTAACAGAGAGCTACTTTCTGATCCCCAATGACAATATCGTCACCGAGAAGAGCGTAGTCTAGAAAACGACGACCGGGATATACATCCTCAGCTGCACACCACACAAGAAAGTAGTGACAGAGAGAAAACAAAGGCCAAGACGAGAGGTAGCCCAACGGCTGCCCGCTATTAAAGCAGACAGTCTTGGTTCCCTTTCTTGAGTCACTAGGAGCCTGAAACATATTTCTACCAAGCCTACTAAAGACCCAAGCTAAAGAGACTTCGCGACCGAACAAGCTCTTGACCACCGTCTCCTGAAATGGCAGCGGAAACCTATTGGTCGCCGCCGACAAATCAAAAGAGAAAAGGTGGTCCAACCGGGATAACCGGGCGAGGGAAGCGCTTTGATTAAATGTCCCATCACATCTGTGGGCATTCGCCGCAGAACCTCCATACACCAGTCATGAGCCGGCCTTATTAGAGCCTGTTTAAAGTTTAAAGGCGTTCGGTATAGCGAAGATACGAAGTTTACCTGCTCCCTCCTGCTTGAAGCCTAACCGTCCCAGGGAGAACTGATCAGAAATCAGTTCACCCAAGCTTAGATCACCCTGATTTAACCTACCGAGGCGACACCACAAGCGAAGCACCCTCGACTCGGGTGCAGCTTGAGGAAAACCTCGTACAGCAAGGTGTCCAAGAAAAGAAAGCCACCGCTTTATTCTCCGTCACTTGCGGTATCGGGTGGTCAACACCCTCCGCATAAATAGTGTATGGACTTGCGAATACGCGGAAAAGGGGATAGACATAGAGGAAAGGATAACTTTCGCCCAAGCGGTGAAACCACTGGGTCTTAGCCAGCACTCGTTTGTCGGAACCTGGGTACTGGACCCATGGACGATACAAGTTATGACAGCCCACAAGAAACCGCCAGAAGGCGATAGCATAGAGCTCCCATAGGCACGTGTGAAAGGGGGTCCGGCCTGCAAGGCCACCACACCTTCCAGACACCGCGCCAGCTGACCAAAGAGGTAACCACTTGAACCCGAAATAGGATAGAGTTAGTGCAATATGTAGGCGTAGGCGTTGGTAAACTCCTCTTTCCGGTAGTAGAAGGGAAGCTCGTTAGGTTAGCTCGTCCGGTAAGAAAAAGTTCAAGTGACTTCTAGGATTTCTAGTTCCGTGCTCTAGGGCTTTGACTTCTAATAAGGAGAACTTGGAAATTGCGAACCTGCTGCTCGCTCGTGGCTTGTGCTAATGCGACTCGGGAATGAGGGCAGGCAACTGTAAGACTACTTGCTCTTTGTCCCGAACTCGGTAGCTAATAAGTAGAACTTCTTCCTATGATCACTCGACTCTACCCCAAAAGCTCCGCTGCGAAGGGGTCTTGCCTCGCTTCTGTCTTAGGATAGTTATAGTTATCTAGTCCGGTCTTATTAGGAATTAGCAGTCAGTCCCCGGTTACTCGCTTTCAAGCGGCCTTCAGGCCTCCTTCCCCCGCAACTACAGCATTCAGAACTGAACTAGAACTGCCAAGCTATTTTAGAATAGAATATAACTGCTGTTCCCGTCCTGCCCGCCTATAAGTATAACTATAGAGGTAAACTATAAACCAGGAATTCCTCCTATTCCAATTCTCAAGTCATACGATTTTCATACCCCTTTTTCCTTTACTTTAACACGCTAGTGCCCGGATCTCGTTCTCCTATCTTTGAGACTTCCTTAACGGTAGCTTTAAAGGACATGTAACGTGCGTAGCTTGTTCCACAATTACACGGTTCTGCGGGTATCCCCTAACCTAATACCCGCTACTAAGGGTTGAAAAAGTAGCTAAATCGCCTGTATAACAGATCTACGAATAGCCAACGCCTCGAACAACGTATTTCAGGGGAGAAGGTTAGGGCGGTTCCTTAGGCACCTTCACATCTACATATACTTATAACAAGCAAGCACGTACACTTTTTCAAGC
>SNVD02006565.1:197500-235000 GCA_013180625.2 Boswellia sacra | reverse complement strand
AGATTCAAGGCTATTCCGAAAGTATTACGAAACTCAAATAGCGCCCCACATGTTTATTATTTCGATAGTTTTGGTCATAATGGGGTTATAATCATACCCGCCTTCTATTAATAGGGCATGCACATAGGTGAGAGTGGATAGATCTGTCAAATCAGCATTTATTGAAGAAATGACAGATTGTGCCAGTTCAGTCCAGGAGTGACCCCCGGGAAGTGTTTCAATACCATGATTGATACACTTGAATTCCAGGTGAGTCGCTATCTTGTCCAGATACTGTTCCGGAGTCAAGAGAGGAACATTTTGAATGTCCATCTCCTGAGCATACTCTGAAACGAGACGAGCTACTGGCTCCTCGGCGCGTGAAGGAACACTCCATTTTTCTTTGTGGAGCGCGAAAAATAGTATTCCAATACCGACAGCAGCTCCAACTGAAGCAATTGAAGCTAGGTCGGCATTCTTTTGAATGTAATCAAAAATTAGATCTTTCATACTGAAGCGATGCTTCCTTGGCCGTGTAGAACATGGATTAGCATTATGTCATTCCTACAAGTGATCCCCCATCCAGGATTGGAAGAAGTGCTATATGAGGACTTCGAGATCAAATAGAATATGTTTCTTTCCATTCCTCGTGAGCCACTTATTTCTCCGAAACAAGAGATCAAAGTGATTTTCCTCCTTTTTCCCAATAAGTCGACGGCGTTACACCATTGGGATACTTCGAATAAACTAGAGTACATATAGGATACACCGGTGCTAAAACCTTTTCTCAAGATATCTTCCAAACTGTTAGGGTCGTTGCGGGGCCTCAAATAATTGTTCCCCCGGTGTGAAACCAGTTGGTTCCGTAGTTTTAGAATTCTGCTAATCCCAAGTACTCCATCTCCATCATTGCATATGGGAATATAGAAAGTAAAGAGGAAAAGGCATGACCAGAAGAATTGTGTAAAATAAGTGAATTTATCCAGTTGAGGCATGATTGATTGAGAAAAAATGAATCCCCTCCAGACAGCTTAACTCCGTCAAGCCTCTACGAGTAGTGAAGAATTATATAAAGTTGTGATTGGTTGTTGACCAAGGGAAAGCATGGGATGCACAAACGAAAAAAAAAGGGAGGTGGAGAAGGTCCGGAAAGCCCTCACTTTATTGATGGGGGACATTTTGATCTCCATCTTCTTGTTGACCAAGCAAGGTCGCACTGAGACTGAGAACACTTTTTGAAATCCACTGACCTGCTATAAAAATTCCAGAAAGACCTAGCACAGAAACAGTACTGAATGACTTGATCGATCGTACTATCTATCTAGTCTCAGATAGTTCTCCTTTCATACGCTATTCCTCGATCCAATCTCGCACTTGGTCTGATCGCACCGTAGATCAAGTTGTAACCGAAGTAGACCAAGAAGGGAGTGGAATGATGATGACCGGGCACTCTCTTGGATCTCATGGTTTGGAGCAAGCCCTTTCACTTGGCACGAGACACCGTACGCTACACATAAGAACAAAAGATTTGTGAATGAATTTCACTTTCTTTTCTTACGTCAATTTGACTTTAACTATGATATATCTTGTTTTTCTTTTGTTCGATCACAAACAGTCAAACCAGCTACCGAAAGATAGAAAGTAAATCCGTTACCATGATTGATAGGATGATTAAGCAAGGATGGAAAGCCCCTTCTTTGCTTTTCTGATCTCATTGTGGAAGTACCGCGTCAAGATAGGCGCCTTATCTATGCAATAACGATCTCGCTCTTCAAGACAGATTCGTGAACGGTCAATCTACGCCATGGAAGTTTCATTGCTGAATGACTTGTCTGCTACCAACTCCTTCCTCTATGGGTAGGCCCAACCACCACACTACACTCTTAGGATAGTTAACGGAACACCAACCCAATCTCGATCTTTGAAAGATGTTCTGTTCACATACTCGCTTTCACACATAGGCACAGATAGTCAGGAAAAAGAAAACTTTCTAGAAGGAAGTGGCCTTGCCAATTGTGTATAGTGGACACGAGCAAAGTTGTGAGCAGCATTTTCCTAGCGGCCGAAATAAAAGGAAGGTTGATCGAAGGATCTACATGAAGCTTAAAATACAGCTAGCTTAGGCGAAAGACAATCCTCAGACGATATGAATTGGATTTGATCTCTCTCTTGTATTGTATACGCCATTTATAGGTTCACCTTCTTCAATGACCTACTGACACTTCACTTTTTGAACGAGCATGGAAAGACACTGTCAAAGACTCTAGCCCCAGCGACTATGAAAGCCCGGTTCCCGGGTCAATATAACAGTCCATCCACGGCATGAGAGGAGTGTACAGAAAGGGCTCAAGAGCATGTCTTCTTTTCGACCATAGCCATAAAGAGAAGAGTCTGACCCAGAAAGCCATCTTGTAGAGAATGAACAGTCGATTTGGGCAACCGGGGACCAGACCACTAGCCTAGATAATCAAAGAGGCACGGGCTGCTATCTTCTTATTATTATACGATAACGAGATTGGTCCCAAGCCGAATCCAAGTACCGGTGCTTGCTATCAGTAGAAGTCTCAGCCTTCGCGCCCCCAACACCAACGGAAACGAAAAAATCAAGGGGAGAAAAAAACCACTCAATTGACCAACGAAGTTCAAGAGCAATAGTCACTCGCCCATCCATCGATATGGGAGCATACCATAGCGAAAAGAGATCCTCAAAGGCCGCTGAAACGAAGAAAGAAAAAATCATGGTAGAAGATCAAGCCAAGAGCACAGGCGAGCTAGAAAAAAGGCTCTCAGGGATGAGGTATTCGTGATCCCGGGCACAGCGCCAATCCCAGGCAAGAAAGAGAAAAAGTCCCATCTAGCACTATAAGTTCCTCGGATGTGAATTGTCGTTCCGGGATGCTTGATAAGGGCAAGATCATAGGAGTGGTCGCCAACGGCCGACAAGCAAGAAAGCGGCATAGGGTAGTGGACTGACCAGTCTCTATCGTGCTGTCGCTATCGACGACTGAAGGATGAGTCTAAAGACTGAGGCAAAAAGAATGAATTTGATCATCTCCTTTTGGAAAAGCTAAAAGAAAAATCAAAGGAACTGAGTCTTTTACTCTTCCACCTAATATACCAGATAAAAAGAGAGAAAGAAAAGCCCCTTAGCGGCTGATAAGAACACGGGGACTGATTCCCATTGAGAAAGGGACTTGGCTACATACCTTCTTAGCTAGAAAAGTGGATTTCTATATGCGGGCAGCTCTGTTGATTGAGAAAAGTCTTTAGTTACAACAGGAGAGCTTGTTGACATATCTTTCTTTTTACCAGCTGCTCAGGAAGCCACCAACCAACAATAGTTTTTAGAGCAAAGAGTCTCCGTCTCCCCTTCGATTCGTGCAAGGAGGAAAGCTTCTTATCGGGTTGGGAATGGGAAGGAAGATACTTTCATTCCCCAACTAAAAGCTCTTTGTCTGACTTTATAAGATAAGCAAACTGATAGCATTTACGGGTCAGGGATCCGTCTACCAAAAGGTTGAGGAATGGGCTCACATTCGATGAGGGCAAAAGAATGAGAAGACATCACATAACGGATCCTCTTATATTGAAAGCTAGGAATTTCGCTGCTAAGCAACAAACAAACTGTAGTTGTACTCTACCAGTGAGTGAAAGAAACCCGGCTGAACTCAGGTTGAACTCAGATAGAGCCTAAAGTCAAGCCAACCCCAGGGATTCTTTGAATGGCACCGACATCCCCTTTAATGGATTAGAGATCAAAGTAGAGATTTGAAGATAGTGCAGCTTGGACTGACCTTCATGCATTCTTTTTATATATGATAATCTTGCCAAAAGAAAGAAGTGAAGCCGCTGCCCCAATACAGAGCGTTTAGCTACTCATTCATTCGCATTCGATTAGGCAGAGAAGAAACCTTGATTCTGATTCTAATTATTCTAGTAGGAAAGCGAGAACACTTCTATCTAGACTGCCTCTTGAATCACTAACTCAATTAGTAGAGATGGATTTGAAAAATTCTCCCATTGATTAGCTATCTCACGGCTGTCTGCTCTTTTGGGGTTGTAAAGGCAGCCGTAGAGGCATGATAGAACAGCACCCCATATGGGTAAGCAGCATCTTCTAACTTTCGTTACTCGGTAAATTCTTTTTCCAGCCCAGCACTCGCAGCTTCACTTCAGGAGCAGCCTCAACAAAAGTGGAGGGAAGATAGGGAGTTTGTTGAACAGCACGGCATTCTCTGAGTTATTAACACTAGCCTGGAGACATCTGAACATACGCGTCTTGGGATATCAACCTAAGGGCCAAACGGAATGGAACAGCCGATTGAGAGGGATCAGATCGGAGGTCCCTTAACCTCAACCTATTAAGAAAGGGATTTTGAAAGGGCCGCAGCTGCATCAACGACGGGACTGAGACTTGGAAGGCCGGCTTCTTCCAGCAAGGGAAGGGAGGGCAGACGTTCAAGAAGTCGTGACATTAGATCTCACCCACCTTATCTGATCTGATGTCTTCGAGGGCATTGAGGAAAAGGCACAACACGCCAATGAAAAGAGAAACTAGCTCATCTATACGAGATCGTTTGACTTTCAAGTAGTGCTTGATTGAGGGATGAACCCCGAATCCGTACTTTCCGGTACTATGCCTACTCCCTTTTCCTTTTTCAAGTGGGTTGAACTCTTTCTAAGGCAAAAGGTGAAAGCAGACAGATCTTCTATTTAACTTAACAGAAAGCTAGGAATGCCCAATCCGTCAATCCCATAACTGTTCTTTCTTGCATTACGTCATTCACGTCTAGCTCACCCAATCACGCCCTACCCGCCTGAGAGGGAAATGCCTGGGTCTTTCTAAACCTGGAGGAAGTTAATCAGAAGAGGTTCTTCAAAAAGGGATTGACCTAAGGCAAGGTTGACTTATCCTGGAGGAAGGTGTCTCAGGAAGAGAATACGCTGATGCCGCAAATCCGGTGTTATAGAATCCGCTGCTCTTGGTCTTGTTGGAATATCCGTTGTTGGAGGAAGAACAATTAAATCAGAATAAGCTGTTAATGAATTTCCTGAAGCAAGGGAAGCTTTAGCTTGTGCACAATTGAAAGAAAAGGGCGCGAAAAGGCCTCTTTCAAATAGGGGAATGGGAATGCCACCTGCTTCAACTCTTGCACTTGACTTCAAGCCGGGATTCATCTCGAGAAATTCCTTTTGAATCGACAGATGAGATGAGAGGGAATTCGCACATTCAACTGAATGCAAGAAATCGTTTATATAAAAAAGATTAGTTGAACTCTTACTGTGATCGTAACCGGTGCCGCTGTTCTTAGTCTCGAATCAGCCTTACCTTCTTCCTTTCCTGGCTTGGTTGACTGAGAGATTCTTGGTGACTCTAAGCCAGAAAAAAGCCCTTAGCGGCCTTCGCTTTATGCCTTTCTAGTGCTAGTAGCAGTAGTAGTCTAAGCTCTTTCTTTGCAAGACAAGAATAGGGTGCAGCTTTTGTTGTGCTAGAATCAGCAGTGGGACTCGAGGAAGGGGGAATCAGATCAATCTCTATCCATTTCTTTTTCATGTCCAGATGATAAGAATTTTTCAACTACTGGCACATCTTTAGGAACTGCATTTCTACCCTGTATGGTATGACCTAGCCGTCTTAACTCTTGTTTTTTAGCTTGAATCTAGGCGTCAGTTTGAAAGAGTTTGAGAAGAGAGATCAGATGATATGATAAAGATAGTTGAGGCGGCTAGAGAATCAACTGTTGGAGATAAAAAGAGAGGAATGAGATCTTTGGGTTTTTCCTATAATAGAATAAAAGCTCTTTGCATTTGAAGAAGAATAGTCATCCCTTTCATCAGCTCTTGCTTTTGGGGGAATAAGCTGGCTTTAAAGACCTTGCCCTGAATTGAAGTGAAGCATATAACAAAGAAAAAGTGAAAAGTAGCGATTTGAACTTCATACACAGAAGATGAAAGAATGCATTGAATTTGACTGCAAGAAAAGAGACTGAATAGAGAGAGCATGGAAGTAGGGGAGGGGATCAAGTCTATCTAAACTTCCTTCAAGATCCACTTGGAAATAGAGTATTTCACGAACTCTCGTGAAGAGGTATGAAGCTAGAATAAATCTCACTTGGCAGACTATATCAATCAACTTGAACTTCATGCATTGGAAAAAGTTTGTGATCACTAGAAGTTCCTCTCCTCCAGCAAGTAGAAAGAATGCGGGCGATCAGATCTCCTGAGAAAGTGCAAGGATGACAAGAACTCTACCACCTTCCCCTCAAATCAGTCATTTTTGGTACAGCCTCTTAAGCACTTTCTTTCAGAGGATAAGTTCCCTCTGGGCTACTCTCTTTTCTCTGAGGCCCAGATATTCTCAAAGTTGCTCGATCACTATTTAAAAGGGCCATGACAAGAATATGAATAGGAAAGCCCCTTCTCCAAGAGTTCGAGAAAAGAGAAAATTGTACAAAAGCGCGCTCTCTGAGAAGAAAAGGAGAATAAAATGCAAAAATGCACTGCTAAAGCCCTTGCTTGGAATTCGGATAAGCAAAGGAGAGTACGAATTAGAGCCTCACATTGCATCACAACTGCGCACTTCCCCATATTCAAATCTCACCTTCCAGCAGCTCCATAAATTCCTAGGGATCGTAATCAATTAAATGTCAGACTTTAATTAAAGGAAGATCGATCTTTCTTCTTCAAGCTCATGAAAAAGAAGAATCCTCTAGCATGGACAGATGACCACAGAGCAAGAGAGCAGGGATGAAAAAGCTTGAATCTTTGGCACATAACTTGCCACCAATCAATCTTCCGTACCAAAGGTCAAAAAATCTTGCAGACTGAAGAGACTATTAATATAAATGCTATCATAAACAAGACGACAGAGGAAGCAGATACATCCTGCAGTCCACTTCACAGTGGGAAAGAAACTTATGCGGAGCCAAGAAATGAAGGTACACGAGAGTGCCGTACAACGAAGATCCCAGAAGAGAGCAATGGGTGAATGATATCTCTATTGATGATCGAAAACGATATCGAGAAAAATGGCTACGAGCATGGTATGAAGGATACATACACAAGAGAGCCTTTTTTGACTGACGTGACAGCCAGGAGACCTCAGCCGCAGCACGACAACAGTCAGAATGGATAGTCACTGAAGGAAGGATAACTTACTATCCAATCTTCCTCCCACGCAGCCATACAGAGAAGTCACTGCCGTCCCTGTAGTCAGATCTACCTACCGGGAACTCCGACAAAGAACCGGTCATCAAAAATCCAGAATGGACCAGTTCAGCACCTGAGGCAGTAGATTCCAGGCTCAAAGTCCAAAGATCGCCTTCAAAGGCAAATCTGTAGAAGACCAGCCAGAGAAGTCAGAAAAGACTGACTCATAAGATCAATTGACGATTCTGATGGACGAAAGACTTTGCTTTGTATAGGCGCCACTCATACTGAAAAACAGAAGAAGTATCTTCCACAAAAGGTGTTCGAAAACCAGAAGCCTGTGGCAGACTTCGCTGATAAACCTCTTCACGATTGCAGAGAGAACACTATTGAAAAATCTCATTGCGAGAAATTGACTTTTAAATAGGAACTCGCCTAGCCTATATGAATGGATTCCGAGATGAACCCTTGAGAAGGAATTTTTTCGTGTCTTAGGGCCTTGAAAGAATAGGTTTTTTGCATCAAGAGGCTGTGAGGAAATAAGTAACATAGTTAATGAGGAAGGGGTATGCATCTTATCATCTTCTATTCTAGAATAAGAAACGAAAGAGAAAGGCTGCACATGAATCTGACTCTAGAAATGCCTGTGGAATGTCCATCATCGAGAAGAAGTCGATTCGCTGAAGCATAAAAGAGAAGGAAGAAGAGATCTTATTAGTTTAGTTAACCCTTGGGCCAGCCCTTAGCATCTCAAGAATGCGCTCTTCTCAAGCGAATCCAAATAGGTGTTGGTTTGCGCAATGGAAGAAGAAGGGGTTGCGCACGAAGAAAACGATCTTTAGCAGACGGAATCGAGCAGACATGATCAATAATTAAAAAGAGGACAAGGTATGCTTGTTCGACCTTCGGGATAAACGCTCTTTGAATGGGTTCTTTGACAGATTGCCTTTCCGTTGCGCCCCTTGCCTTTCTTACTGGATTTCCAGTTGATGGGGAAGGCTTGGCAAAGAAGCTTGTGTCGGAAGAGAAGTGGAAAACTAAGCTGTTCGGGCTTAACCTGAACCTGATTGCCCTAGTAGGAGTCAGAATAAGGTTGAGGCTTGAAGACAAGCAACTGACATCTCGGATCTTGCCATTGCCAGGAGCATGGATGCCGAGAATGCCCTCAGTCTATGTCTGTCTATATAGGCTTTAAGGAAAAAGGCAAGTAAGCCGTAAGCCAAAAATAAAGGCTTTTAAGGACCTTCGACTGCTTATAAATAAGCTAATAACAGATCTTTTGCGTCTTTCGAGATTCGATCCAGTGCAAAAAAAAAGCGAGTGAGCGGCAAATGATCCAATATCGGACCAAGCGAATATCTGTCTCTCAATCCCGGGCAAATTATGCATTTACTGACCGCACTAGATTTTTTGATTCGCTGGGAGAGAGTGTAGAGTCAAGGTTCGTTGGCAAGTACTTCCTTTCTATTAGTGCCACCGGAAAGGATGAAAAGAGATAAGATGCTGGTGGTTAGCCAGCCCCTGTGCCAACATCTATATCAGCACCCATAGAAAAAAAGGAAGCCGCAGCAGCATATGGGACAAGTGGTAGGCTTAGATCATCATCTCGATTGGAAACTAGAGCACATAATCATTAGCTATGCTATGTATTTTCAATCTCTCTCGAATACAAAGTATCTTCTCCCTCCGAATTCCTACTCCCTATTTGGATATGATGAACAGCTGGTTGAGCGAGTAGACTACTTTGCCCTTTCTACCCAAAGGTGATTGGGATCCTAAGGCATGAACATCTCCTTCGTTCTTGGTAGGCACAGACCCAGCTTTATCCACATAGATTCGCAGAAAGACGTATAAGAATAAGAATCTTTCTCATACCGTGAGATTGTGAGTAACTAGCTAGGCTAGCAACTAAGTTGCCTACCCGCTTCACTCCGTCATAAGATGTATTACACCGTAATCCAATTCAGCAAGGTATAAGTCTGCTTTATTATTAAGGATGTCAACGCTCAGGCCCATTTCGGGCTAAGCACTAAACAAATAGGAGGTGCGATCTCAGGATTTAAAGGCTTTCTGCGCCCCTCAACTTACTCGTAACAGGCTTTCCTTTCTACAACAAATAAACAAGAAGAAGCAGCTAACAGCTAAGTCGGTTGCCCAATTCGTTCTATCATGGGACAGGCAGGGTTTCGCACTAAGCAAGTAAACTACCTTTTCATAACCAAACCAAACTCATTTGACCTGATGGGTGGATTTCCTTTCCCTGTAGGTTCAGGTACACCTGGACGCGCACACCCATTCCTGACTTATTCGATTCAAGGAAAAAAGAATAATACTCACTTGGATAATGATAATGAAATCGAGAAGATTGCGTTCAATTCACGTCGAAACGAAAGAATGAATCTCGTACCAACCCACGGGCAATCATCTTCTGAGCTCTGGTCTGCGACCACCTTTGATTTGTTACACTATTTCCTTTGCCGTCGGCGTGCTTGCGTGGTGATCAATCAATGGACCGAACCCGACCCGCACCGGTTGTTAGATTTTATCTCGTTGCTATATTCTATCAAAATATGATTGATTGATAAATGGTACCCTCCATAAAAAAAATATAGTGAATTCCTAAGCATGGCATAAAGACGAGGCGAAGACTCGAGCAGACGACTAGTCAATGAAGACGACTTTATCTTCCGCCTCCTCAGAGTCATCATCATTCTCGGTGGCAGAAGATAAGGCCAACTCAGTAGAGTAGTAAATAAGCGCCTCTACTAATGCGGGTGGGGTTCCAGAAGTGGACCTCGATCCAACCGAAAAACAATTGTGTGAAAAAGAAACTCTCTTTTGAAAACTTCTGTTAGGTTCTTAGTAGCTCGGAAACCTTGATCAGCACATTAAGTGCATCAAGGCTTATAGCTGATACAAGACTGTCCCTTCCATCCAACTACACAGGACTCATCCCAGCCTAAAGTGCGTAAGGGCCACCCTTCTCTTCGCTCATGTAAACTATCGAATATCAGCCCACGGATTCATGCAGTGCTAGCGCAATAATAATGGCGCCTATCATAATTGCTCCAAAAGGGACACCTTTTTGTGACTTAATTTCAATAAGTTTATCTGGGTCACCAATATTTTCAGCCGTAGTAAGACTTTTTCCCGTATTAGTAGCTGCGTCGGCAACCTCGTTTACTAAATAAATTTCCGTTATTTGTTGTAGTAGCTGCATTTCTTTTATTTTTTTAATTTCTAAATTAACAAATCCAGGATCCTTCGCCCCGGTCTCTAGATGAGAGGATTCCTATTCCTTTCCACCGACACCAGATCCCTTTGGCTCAGAAACCCACACGATGGAAAAAAGGTTGATTGAGGGATTGATATATGTTCATAACCGGACTTCCCGCTAGCGCGCCCCACTCCTATGCATAAGAAATCGAACCCGAAACAAAGGCCGTGGCGGTTTTTATTACTGCCTGTCCGCCAGCCAGTAAGTGCTTGGCCCCGGGCATTGATAAGAGAGGCATTCTAACCCTACTATAACACAATCTTTCTTTCTCGCCTCATTCTGGGCTTGGACCTTCTTTCTTGTACCCGGTACACTTCACACAAACCCAATCCCTTTGGACTAGGAGCTAACCCTGAATGAAAAGAAATCCGCTGGCATATGGGCGCATACCTTGAATCTAGCCCGAACTGAGGACGTTGGAGCCCGGTCCCGTCTTCGCTGTTCTAATCGGAATTGGAACCAGAACCCCGTTATAAAATCAGGGGATTGGCTCACGTTTTCACTAATCAAGAGCCATTGCGAGCCTTTTCCTGACGAAATCGATAACTAGCGGATAATGCCCACTGCGGCGAAGGAAAGGCAATCTTCCGAGCAACTTCTTTCTATCTGTATAAGTTATTTATGAGAGCTGCGGCTGCGGAGGATGTGAACCGATCGTACGGAGCTGCCTATGCCCTTTCTTTGGGTTCGTTTTGCCTATGAAAATAGAAAAAAAAAGGTAATCTTCCCTCTCGCCTGTGCTTCTGCCCTTATGAATGCCGGATCGTGAGGATCTTACTTTATCGAAGCCAAACCTGGAGCTCAATAGACTCTCTCCCTACCTGAGTGCTTACTAGCCGCCCTGCCTTGGACAGCAGCTTGCAACAGCCGATTAGGAGTACTTGCTTGCCCACATGGACAGATTAAGCACCGTAGTACGCTCTTCTTTCTTTTTCCTGGATGAGGTTGGGAACGGTTTCCGAGACTTGAGCTACTATTTCCTGTATCTATTTTTGCTCAAGAGCTATGTAAAAGGAATGGTTGACGAGACTCTCACTGGCGGGCCTACGATGGGAGACAGAGATATCGAAAGCGTGCAGTGATGAGGTATACTTAGTTGACTAAACCCCTGTTCGGATGCCTGAACAGCTGTTAACTAGAAGGAGAATGACCTATCGGGCTTGAAAGCAGAGCATTTCGTTGACCGATCAAAGCCTATTTTTTCATTTCAAGTTCTCAAATATCAATTCTTGAAAAGGCCAATTTGCATGGTAAGAATTCTCATTTCTTCTATATGAAATACCAGAATTTCTCTTTCTCAAATGCCTTTTTTGGTTTAGAACCCAGCCGTATAATCGAAATTGGATCGATTGGCCTGAACCCTACTTCTGTTTCACTGCTCGGGTTATCCTGAAGCTGCTAACCTGTCCCCTTCGACTATTTAATGAGCCTGTCTTTCCCCTTCGACTGAACGACGGAATTTTTTCACCGCGCTCTACTTTCTTACGGGGATGAGAAGGATGGCCAGTTCTGTCTTCTTCGGACCCTTCTTTTCGATAAGAGGAGGCTATTCTTGAAAAGAATAGGTATGTTCAACTAGTTATTTTCACTATTCAAATAGGGATTTTCTATGCTAGAAATGCCTCCTATCTTAACTGGATCACGACTCATAGAATCTATTCCTACTTGGAGGGTGAGCTAGACTACCTTTGGTCGAGAAGTCAACTAACTTATAGTGCTTTCCGCACCCCGCCCCGTCCCGTATAGGGAAATTGATCTTAATGATACAACGTTACGGTAAACTGTGAAAGAGGATAGAAGAGGCCTTGCCTTGGGCAGTGGAGACAGAGACCGGAGAACCTACGTTCGAGAATGAGACTTTGATCCCAACAGGCGAGCTACTCCAACAAGGCCAGTTTAGTCTTCTTTTTTGAATTAGATCGCTCATACCAAAGGGCTTCTGCCTGGAAGAATGCATTCCCTTATTGCTTGCGCCTAAACGACTTTCACAGTCTGAATTGAAACCGTAGCTTTTTTCTTCGGTGAAAAACCACCATAATTGGAACTCATCGGAGAAAAAGAAAGAACTATCTTGGGTGGAGCCCCATCTCTCATGACGGACTAAACTAACCTGCTGATTCAATGAGTCCTATTACGGAACCTGCCTTTCCTGGCCCAATCACTACTGAACAACCTTAGCAGCTTGATTATAATTATAAGCCCTGGAGAATCTGTCCTTAAAGCATTGAATGGACCAGTAGAGGGGGTACCTATCATGAGTTATCCAAAACGTTTCGTGGTCACTACTATCAATCCACTGCACTTCCGGCATCGGGCAACATCTGAACCTCCATCAGGACTCAGAAAGGACCTTAGGATCCTCAGAAAGACATTAGGCACAACCGCTCGGATAATGTGATTAGAATTTCCGACCCCAACTTCCGATCATAATTAAGGAAAGAGAGTTCTTTGAATCTATCTATTTCGGCTACAGAGCAAGGCAAGGTAGATGCCAGTTTGCTTAAGACTTGGAGTTCGAAGTGGCATGGATCTAATGAGCTATTCCTCGCATCTCCTCCTTTATAAAATTGAATAAGGCAATTGCCCACTAATCCTCATGTCCTGAGCTTTAATACTTCTATCTAAATAAAATCTAATAGGAATCCCGATCTGAGAACAGAATCCTCTTCTTAGCAGTTGAAGAAGTGAATTTGATCATTTTCTTAGAAAAGGTCTAAACGACGGGGCTTATATGCCACTTTAAAGGCCTGATCAACAATCAACAATATGTAGTGGTTAGATGAGTCCCGTTGATTTGGCTTCTCAGGTTCGTTGTGAGGACCGTTGACTTTGATTCCCCGTCCATGAGGTTTCGAAGCATTAGCTTCTCCCTTTTTCTGCCTCTCCCTTTGGGAGAGTTCGCTTCATTTCCTCTGTCGAGCCTACTTAATTGCCTTGCTTACCCGCGATATTATCTATTAATGCTTTAATCGGCAGGGTTAGACTTCATCTTCCTACAGGATATTGAAGACTGATTTCGTAATACGCCTAGGAGATATGTAATACCCATAAATGGATGGATTGGTAAGGGGAAGTATGAAAGACTGGGCTTAGGGGGCAACAGAAGAATCGTTATATCCTCCAGCCTTTCCTGCTGCTTAAAAGCTTTCGAGCTAACTACAGGTAAGATAAAGATAACTACCTAGTCGACTAGCTACACAATTACATTGTTCCATTCCATATTTGATATATTTCTATAGAGGGATCCCCTTATTAAATTAAAGAAGGATCTCTGCTCGAGCCCCCATCTCACTACTAAAGAGTGAGAAGCCGGTCGGGTGAAAGAACTTCTGATGATGCCTAACCTAAGAGTGCAAACATAAACTGATTCTTCTGCCTACCAGGGGGATCCAGACGGAGTCTTCGGCTGATGCCTCAGGTTGCTTTGATTGAAGTGAACTCCCTATTTTAAGTTAGAAAAGCAGTAGTGGATTCATATCAGATATTATTACTTCATGGATGATGCTTGCTAGATGAGCACAAATCCTCCGATTCGACAAGTATTGACTTTGACGCGCCCATTTGAATTGAATGCTTATCAAGCGCATCGAATCTCCCTCGGGAGCTTGAATCTTCCGGTACTCGGGGTTGTCCCCTTCCTTCCAGTAAAGATTAGTTTAGTCCATCATCGAATCTTTGAGCTGTCCCCCCTTCTCGTCTCGCGCACGGGCATGGATCTTTACTTACAGCACTTTCAAGCCTGCCGAGGAGTCCCTAGTTGACTCAGGAGTTGACTTCTGATATCGATTCCGATCCCCTTTATCGTGAGAAAGGAGGTTGATTCGCTTCGAACCCTGCCTTTTATTTGGCTATTGTACCTAGCCATCTCCATTTCCTTACCTGGCTCACTACATCTAGAAGAGGACGGAGACTCGGCTTGAAGGAGCCGGTTCGTACCCTATCCCTAAGGCTATAGCGGAATACCCGACAAAGAAAACCGCTGTTCAAGCTATCTCGCCCGGTAGAGACCAGAGGAAACTGAAAAGGCAATTGGTAGCCCAAAGACCAGCCTTAGAATTGGCTTTTTTGGGATTGACTTTTTAGATAAGGATCGGCGCTACCTCTGAATCAGAAGAATCTGAGGTGTAACCAGGGAATGAATATTGTGGACCTAAATTCCACTTAAGGACCAAGACAAGCGGAGGGAACGGAACCCCAGATCCTGTTGAGGCAGAGGAAGAGGAATAGATCTCCGGCGAGCTTCCTCGATAAAGAAAGGAAAGAAGGTAGCCGCCCATGGCAGTATTGTTTGCGGGTGTACGATCTAATCCTAATCCTATACCCGCGGGAGGTGAAACTTCCTGTTGGTGAGGGGATTGAACTTCAAGCAGTAGGGATCGAAGCGAAGTCTGTTACTTTTTGTTCCCTTCCTGGGAGTAAACTCCTCGCTAGTTTGTCCAGAAATCTCTATGGTATGGTCATTTTCCAATAGTAATATAGTAATAGTAGAAAACCGCTTTCAAGCCATACCTCATAGGTAGCCGCCCATGAAGGCATGAATGGAAGACTAAAGGGAAGACTCCTAGCTCCCTCCTACCACTTAAGTATCTGTTCCTTAGCGGGCGCTTCATACTCATGGCACTGCTACTGCGAAAGCCCCTACTGCTGAGTCCTCGCTTGCCTCTGACTCTGATCCCTCTGATTCGGGTTCTTCAACCGCCGATGATGCTTACTGTCCTCGTAGCCCACTAAAGCTAGGAACAACCGAGGCTTACCTAATGAGTTCACCCTTTTTTTCTGGGTATTGACCCCTCTCTTCTTCAAAGATTGTTCCATTGGTAGATTCCGTTGAAGAAAGAAATGAATTCATCCTTTTTGGGGAAAATTTAGAATAATAGATTTCCGCTCACCTCGTGTACCTATCTATTCCTCTTCCTCGAGCCGAGTAAGGTCTTGAAGAGCCTAGGCTAGTCCTCTCCTCTACCGGCGTTGACTCTCTCTTTCCTGTTCGTTCGTCTGAGATCCCGCTCGTTCCCGTCCTTCGCTTCAGGGCCTGTCCCTCGAGTACTCCATATCCGCTTACTTCACTGCCTTCCCGCTTAATGTGGAGAGTATCCAAATTTCATCTACCTGGAAAGATTCCAAATTCCCGGCTTTCCTTCGCCAATCAAGCGCGGGACGTACTCGTACTACTGATTGATTCCAGACCCGTTTGACCGGGGAATACATTCTATCTAATAGAACGGGAAGCAAGCAAAGTGAATTCCAATGATTCGAGATCTGGATAGCGCACTGAGCTAAGCAGCAGAAATTGGACCTAAAGCGACGACGCTTGTCCGCCGATTCCTCTATTTATCTATTTTGATTCTATACTGTAAGTGAAATACTCTCTATTGAGTTAGTAAGGATAGGATTAGTAGCTAAACTCCCTAAACGCACTCTAAGCTCTCTAGCCGCAGCAGCTTATCCGAACCTGCATTTCGAATAAAGCAAGGCGCCTCTCGGAGGCGGATAGTATCTTGCGCCATCCCAAGGCATCTATTTGTTGGCGCTCTCCATCTAATTTAGCGAGTGTTCAGCGGGCTAGATTAGCTTTCTTCCTTGCAGCGACAGCCATTCCTTTTTGTCATCCGCAGTAGTTCCGTTCTAGTGGGTGGCTTCGGGTCCAGCTCCTCGGCGGATTTCCAATCTTGATATACGATTAAAGATTTAGGGCCCCCTCTTTCAAGTAAAGTCCTATAAACTCTTGGTAGAAGCTCAGCCCGTGTAGTGGAATAATCATGGCTTTAGTTCCTATTAATAAGAAATAGAGGACTAACTAAGTAAGAATAAGAGAAAGAATCCTCAAGACCTCACGGGACACACACTAGGTGTATATCTATGCGTGGCTCTTTAATTCCTTTCGCCTGCTCTTGAAGCTTGAAGAAATGGAAATAGACTTCCCAGTGGAGCCCTTCTCTGGAACCCTAAATCAAGCAAAAGGGCAGGAGTACAAAGGAGATCAACCGCTAGGGAGATAGGATAGAGAGAAAACTTAAAAAAAAAACAAATAAGGCGAGTGACCTTGCCTTGCCAAGGACGAGCTAACAGGGAAGGCCCACTAAGCACTAAATGGAAGGGTTTTAGACCCCGTCTCAACCAGCACATGGGGGTTCAGAATGAAATAATGAACCAAGTAGAAAGGCCAATGGGGGTTCTAGTCTATCGCCCATGCATGGTATAAGATTTCTAATGATTACGACCAACAAGAACAGGAGACGGATCAGAGAAAGAATATCATACTGTAACCGCCAAAGAGAGAGGGGTGGGCAATAGACCGGCACTGCCGCAAGCGTAGATAGATAAGGTTTGCTGAGTTGAGTCAAGAAGACTGGGATTTCACCACATTAATAGAGATCGCTTGCCGGGTGGGTACTTCCCTTAAACTTGATCGAACGAACAACAAGAGAAGGGTTTTTGGCCATTACGCCTGAATTCTGGCAGAAAGCAAAGCTAATTACAATTTCTCCTGACTCCATTCCGGTGGAAGGCGCGGGGTTTTCGTTTTCCATTTCTGCATACTTTGAAACCCTGCCCTCCAAATGTGAGATTTTTTCTTTCTTAGACTATCAAGCTTCATCTTGTCGTCACTCACAATAAGAGTACTCCTAAGAGTTCTAAGAGCACTGCTGTCAAAATGGAGTCTCGTTCCGTGATTCAAGACAAATCCGCGGGGGCTCCTACCGATTTAGAAACTCTTCCTGATACGGCCGGTATGAGTGAAGCTACTGGTCTGATTTCTGAGGTGGAGCTGGTTCAAGTTGCTGCGCCCCCGGATCCTATTATTTTATTGCTTCTGACAGCAAGCGTGAAGTTTCTCTGAGGGTTGGTTCACCATTCCCGAACGAAAGTAAAGGTTTTTAATCAGCTCCTTCAACGTCAAAATCAATAAGTAGTTTTGTTTTCCGCGTTTACAGACCCGGACCTGGAATTTTTTTCCTCTATCTGCCCAGCTCCTGCCCCGTTTGCTATGTGTCAACTGCCACCACGTTGAGACTTCACCTTTACCCCGTAGTCTTTGCCCCTCTTTCGACCACATTGGAACCTGAAATCACACTTTCTGACCCGTACTATGGTGCTATCGTACTCGTACTATATCAAATAGGTATAACAGTGCTTTATCAATACAATATATCCATAACTCAAGCTAGTCTTTTATGATCCATTGAGCCCCTACTATATCCGCGAGTCAAACTAAACTTTGAGCATTATTAGTTGATCCCAAGTAGGAAAGATAAGCGAAACTATGCTTTTCGGAAAGACATGGAGCGGAGATTCTTTATCAATTATAGAATGGATTGCCCGCTCTTCCTATGGAATGGAACTTCCTCTTCACCCAACAGAGCTTGGACCGTGTCTTCCAGTTATACGCATTGACCATCTCTTTGATTTCATATTTCATTTCGATATGATTCAGGGATATAAAAATGCTCCAACTAAGGATCAGCATGTTCTCTTTTCTCTCACGGAAACCTTTTTCTTGGAGGCGTAATCATAAGATAAGGATTGGTTACTTCTTGGGCCTCGAAGGTTTAGAGAATGGATTTTCTTCGCTTTTAAGAGGCTGCAGACAGAGAAAAGAGAATCTATTTTGGCTAATCCTCTTCTTGACATGCGTACTATGAGAGAGAAGGGATCCTCGCGTGTGGAAGTGTAAGTACATCTTTTACAAGAGAAAGATAGCCTATACACACGCTTGGGAACCAATAGCGGCTAATACAAGCACGATCAAAGGGAAACGATAAGGTAAAGCAATTCACGCTGGGAAAGGCAATAGAGTACTCATACTTGACCGACATAAGATTTGTCACCCTGCTGTGTCTACTCATCGGGTTCTATTTCAAAGGGGCTTTATAGGGATCAAATAGTAAGGAACTTTTTGGAGCTACCGCAGGTTATAGAACTGCCGCAAGAGCAGATAGTCGCAAACCCGAGCCAGGGGGCTTTTTTGATCCAATAGGAAAAAAAAATACATGGTAGCCCTGTCGATAATGCTTGGAGCTGTTATACTAGTCATGGCTCTAGCAGAATCGAACTCGAACGGAGGAATTGTTATCTATAATTTTCGGATAGTAGCAAGTAGGAAAGACATGATGGAAAAGCGAAGAACCCCTGTTATCCTTTAATTAATAAGGAAAGCATGGGCAGGGGAATCGGATGATTCTTTCGCGAAATCGGGTGACTCGGATAATTGGCAAAAAAGCTCAAAGCCCACCTCACCTTATAAATGAATTCGACAACTCGATCGCTTCTTTCTTTGCTGGAATTGCCATCTTTGCTGCTCTTGGCTTCTGAGTACCTTTCAATAGCCAGCCCTAGTAAAAAAAAAAGGGAATGAAGGGAGCCTTCCTAAAAAGCCTTTCCGATTGTCTCAACGCCCACTACTAAGGTAAGGGACAGTGTTGAAGTGAATGCACTTTCTCTGGTGCATGCATCTTCTAAGATGAACTAGGATCAGAAAAGGGCTTCCGTGGGGAAATTCCTTGAATCTCGATCTCTTGCCTCGTTAGACTGGAAGTTGGAAATCGTCTTTCTTACCCGTTGTTTGGAACCCTATCTTAATCTTACTAAACTAAGACTAATAAAAATAAAAGAATAAGAAAGGAGTTGAAGCTATGAAGCATCTTATCATACGGATAGCTTCGAACACTGACTTCCATTCCCTTTTTCTTTACTTTAAAAAAGTCCAGCTCAAATGGATCTGAAATCCGCCTTTATTGACCCTTCAAGTAGTTAGTGTGTTCACCGGTTATGGAGCTTACCTTCTTCTTAGATTAGAGAAAGACTAATAGAATGGAAGCGGCTCCTCAAACTCAAAGAAGGGTAAGAAGGGGAAAGTGGAAGCGAAAGGAAAAGAGGAGAGATGTCACCAAAGACTTTTTAGATCCGCTCTTTCAGTATAGGAGGGAAAGCCCTAACCAGAAGAGCATATTGAATGGAAAGGAAGGGAATCCACATCTTTCTTTTCTTCTTTACCGGCATGTGGCCTTCTAGTTATTGGCTCGCCCTAATCAATAAAATAAGCGGGAAAAGGGATAGGGATCAGAAAGCAAGAAGGCATGAGCAAATTATTCAAAGCAAGGGAAAGTGAGGACAGTGCACAGATCCTTACGCCTGGTTGGTCGGAACTTTTACCCGATCGATAAGGAATTGGAAATCCGATGCATGGGAGTGAGATATCGAGAAGGAGTCTACAGAAAGGGGGAATGAAGGATAGGCAGGAAAGCTAGAAACTTTATTTCTTCTCTTTGTCGGGGCCTAATCCTAAAGTAGGGCCGAAGTAAGCAAAGCTTGAGGGGAGCAGGCCTTCAAGCCAAGTTCAAATGTAGATGTTTGCGAAAGCTTGGTCTAGATCCCATCCCCGGTCTTTGTCCAGTAGTAAGCATTCGGAGGTTGACTCAAGCTCGTGAGAGGAGACTGATTCAATAAAGGAAAAGCCTATATCTGACGTGACGACCCAACCATCATCATAAAAAAGAGATATCCGTCCTAACAAGCCAGTCAGTTTTACCCATGTCTGCGAACGGTATAATCGCTTTCTGAAGATCCCTTCCCTCTTCGAGACAGAATCCTATTCTCTTCCCTCTCATCCCTATGCCCGCTCCTCTTCCTTTCCTATACTATATATAAGAAATACAAGGCGGAAACCCGGAAAGACGAAAAGCAGACAGCACCTTCAAGAGCCAGTGGTCCGTCAACAAGGCAAGTTCTGTTGACGGACCACTTTTTTCCGGGAGAGGAATCGAGAAGATACTTCTTATTCTTTTTGTAGTAAAAAAAAAGCTTATGCACGTAGCTCGCTGGAAGCTAAGAGTCTTATAGCCCAAAAACGAGAAGAGCAGTTTTAGTATTTAGTAGTTCCTTAAAAACTTATTACTAATTAGTCAAGCAAGCCTTTCACCTGGCTAACACACAAAGAAGCACCAGCCGGACCTCTCTCTTTGGTTCGAAGAAAGCCTCAACGCTCGCGTTCTACGGGGAACTTTTTTTTTATTATTATTTACCTTAAAATTAAAAGCCGGAAGGGCAAAAACTCCAAAAAAACTAGTAAGGGGTGCTTGTGTTGTGGTTTTGAGTTCCTTGGCTTGTGTTCTAATAGTAACCACAGGAAGAAGCGGGGAGCATTCTCTATCAAATAATGATGGAGGGGGGTTCATGGTCCCTAGTCTCGTTTTTGTCGAGCTATGGTATGGACGTCTTTGATTGGATGGAGACAGAGATATAGAAAGTGTGCAGTGCGGGATCTTTATAGGTAGCCGAAATAGATAGATTCAAAGGGCGAAGGAAAGAGAGTTCTTTGAGTGACAGAGATTCCGATTCCACTTCTCCCACGGGGAAAGAAAGCCTTTATAGTGAAGCTAGCCTATTAGGCGCTGTGTAAGAGCTCTATGCTATCTATGGAATAGTGGTCAGTACTGCTGGAAAGTTTGAACCAAGTCTTGGATTCGGAAGAGAAGTAGGCGTAGAGGATATTGGGAAAGATCCCCAATCTGGTTAACTGCTTTAGGAGTGCCGGCTCCAGGCTAGAGAAAAGATAGGCTATGAAGCTGTGAAAAAGAGTTTATATCGAAAGTTTTCTTTTTAGTCACCGATAAGTAGCTAGGCTTCCTGGTGGTTTGAAAGAGATCTTAGTGCCTTAGACGACCTAGAAGGAGGATTGCTTCTCTCACCCGTAGCAAGGTAGCCCAAGATTATTTTGAGCCGAATGAATGCCGAAGAAAGGAAGGCCTGAGAGCTTACTCCGCTGTTCGTGGTGGAATAAGGGCTTAGGAGTAGTAGGGCTTAAGGCATGCCTTAAGGCAGCTCGTGACCTAAGGTAGGCGCATTAGAATGAATTAGTCTTAGTTTTGGCATTTCTCGCAGGAGAATAGGAAGAATTTCAAATGACAAAGCGAAATTATCTTATTAAACGGACTAGGAGCGGAAGGCGAAAGGGGATTTCTTTAGTAAGGAAGGAAAGCAAGTTAGTTACATCTATCTTAAAGTCTGATTCGGATTCTGCTCTCGCTGTTATCAAAGTAGCGAAGTTACCAGAGGGAGAAGCTCTGATTCCTCTTGTTGAATCGACTCTTTACAACGTATCGTATTACTTAAAAGCAAATACGTTATAAGTAAGGAAAGAGACAACAGCTGTTTACTAGCAAGCATTGAAAGCAGATGCCAGAATGACTCTTTGCTTTGAACTGAACGACGTAATAAATAAAGAAACTAGCTGCCATCAAGACTGAACGAGATGAGGATTAAAGAAAATCGAACTGTGATAACCTTTGTTTTTACCATAAAAGCAGAAAGAAGGAAAGAGAACAGATGAAAGTTCGCCCAAAAGAAGCGAGTGACTCAAGATATGCCATCGCTCGTCTCTCTTGACCTGAGACTTGGGAGAGTTCTGTGAGCGAGGAGCGAAGCCTTTCGGTAGCTGTTAAAAAGAATCAATTCAATCAGCTCCAGAGCTAGGAGTTCTATGTCTAGGTTGAGGGTTGAGGAGAGTCCTTTTAGTTAATCTTAGCTGCTACCCTACTTATCCCAGCTCTAAAGGCAGCTACTGACTCGTCAAGTTGAGTCGACTGTGATTCTTCTTGTTCCGCTGTGAATGGTATCGTTATCGTATTCAGTAGTTTTCCCGGCTCGCTAAAGCCCTTCCTCTTAGTCTTCGGCTTTCACTGGATTCACTACTCTAAGCGAAAGGCGCATGGGTTGACTCTATTTCTTTCTATGCTATGAGTTAGCAGGTGAGAAGGGCTTTAGCGCTAGTGTTTAGCAATCCGGCTGACATTGAACTTGAACTAGCTGCTGCCATTGAAAGAGAAGAGAGTGAAGTGACTTCCGGGCTTAGCGCTTTTCCGGTGCAGATGAATAAAGCGGTCTTTTCTCTTTATGTTGCTGTTTCGGGGAATGTAGTTGAATTTGCTTTGGTAGTCTCTTACGTATTATAAAGAAGAAGATCCCCGCTCGAGGGCTTTAGCGTTTGATTGCGTTCCCGGCTCTCCGCTAAAGCCCTTTATCCCGTGCCTGGGTGAATATGAATGTCTTTCTCCCGGCTTACTACGATTTCCGGGTGGGAAGAAAGTCATTGCTAGCTCTTTGAACGAATACGCTCTTGGGCCGCAGGAAGAGCATCTCTCTCTGTCTATTCAAAGATCCGAGACAGCTAGTTCAGTTGGTGACATTGGTTCTCCGTCTCTACTCTCCTATCTCTCTCACCCTGGTTGGGCTCTGGCTTAGTGTGATTAAACTGTGAATCGAGTCAGGAAGAAGAAGTCCAGCTCCAGGCTTTAAAGAAGAAAGACCTGGCTTCAACAGTCTTCGATGGTTATAAGGGTATCCAAAGTACGAACGAGATGGATGTTTGTTATCCCAACCATTCTTCTTAGTCCCGATCCCGATAAGGAAAAGGGGTAATTTATAACAAAGTTTTCGTGTTGTTGATTCCTAGGCGTAGCGCCTCTTCCCCTATGCCGCCTATTGGTACTAGTGTAGTAGGGTTGTCCTGCAATACAGAACCCATAGGTGTAACCTTTCGCTCAATACTAGAATCGATAATTAAAGCATCTGAGGCTGCATTAATCGGGGATACACGACAGAAGGAATTGTTTTATCTATAAACTTCACCTTCAACAAGCGTAGATTTTTTCAATAATCTTTTTTCGTTCTTTTCTATCCCGAATCATCTGTCTTTCTCCTAAGACCGAAAGCGGTAAATAAAAAACTAATCAAATCACACCATCTCTGTAATAGGTAAATGCCTCTTTTTCTCCTGAAGTTGTCGGAATTATTCGTAATAAGATATTGGCTACAATTGAAAAGGTCTTATCAATAAAATTTCCATTTATCCGCGATCTAGGCATAGGTAGAAATCCATTAGATAATTCTTTTCATTACCTCTCGTGAGAAAAGGATCCCACAAACAAAGGAATTGTACAGTACGAAATAACATAAAAGCAGACTCATTAAAAAAAAAGATATGACCTTCTACTCCAATTTTTTCTTTTTGACAGGAGTCGATAAAAAATCAGAAATATTTGAATCCGATTCGATTTCATCCAAATGTACTAGTATAAGAATGAAAGGAACTATTCCGATTTGATCGAAGTTGAAGAATCAAAGAATTTCTCCTGCGGATTAGGAGAAGTTTTTCTTTTCTTAAATTATGATCCAAAGAAGAAAAAGAATCGAATACTCGTTCTATGATGAAAATAGAATAACCCTCACCCTCCATTTTGTGTTTTGTGCATAGCGGCTTATACACTATACAATCAAATCTAAACCTGGGATGATTTATGAATTTGTAATAGATTTACGGGTTAAGGGGTTGTTGTTGAGCGATCTAAAACTGGAAAGGAATTTTATAATTCTTATGGACATTTAAAAAGAATTGTTTTTTTCTTTGAGTCTCGAAGGAAGATCTTTCTTTGACGAAAAGTTTCTAATGGGTTGGTCGTACCTTTACTGCAAGAATATGAATGACTCGCTATTCACTCGCGGTTTCTGGGTCATAATCATAAGATTATGTAGGAGAGATGGCCGAGTGGTTCAAGGCGTAGCATTGGAACTGCTATGTAGGCTTTTGTTTACCGAGGGTTCGAATCCCTCTCTTTCCGTACCTTCACCTAATTCACCAACGTTACCAACCGCAATGTATCAAATACCAATCGATACCAAACAGTAAGACCTTTTTTTTTAGATTTTCTATTCCTAATTACTTTGTTTGGTACGGAAAAGAACGGTGAGTTATCAATTTCAAATCTAAAAAAAAATATCCAAGAAGCAGCCTTTCATTTTATTGAGGAGAAAACCGCCCCCATTTGAGCGAAGTCTCCGGCCTTCCCCGTTATGACTTAGAGCATCTATCACGTCTTATTAAGTGACTTACAAATGAATGGCCGGGAATCAGACACGTATAAATCCTTTCTTCATTTTTTATGTTACCCAAAACGAGCATAACTGCTTACCGAGAAATAGAAAGGGGAGGACTGGTCGGTTCGAGGACCCGTTGGTCAAAGGAAAGGGGAGGTCCTGATTCCGGGACGGAGCCGTATGACGCGAGAGTGTCACGTACGGTTCCTTTGAGAAGGGTGTGATACCACCACCTATCAGGCCCGACGAGCGGTCCACGGAGCTGCATCCCTACTCACCTGGTCCATGCACATCGCTCTCTCCAGGAGGTTGGCCGCCTATCCTAGATCTTCCCATTTTCAAGAAGATCCCGGGCTCGATCCGGTTTAGTATCAAGGTGATTCTTTTTCTGTTCCTATACATATGGGTCCGTGCAGCATTTCCACGATATCGTTATGATCAATTAATGGGACTTGGCCGGAAAGTGTTCTTGCCTCTATCATTAGCTCGGGTAGTCCCCGTTTCTGGTGTTTTAGTCACCTTTCAATGGCTCCCTTAATTATGTGCGAGGAATTGCCCTCTTTTTTAATGGGAAGCGGGCTAGTCCCCGAAAATGCCCGTTCCTTTGTCGTTGGGGCCAATAATCTTACTTGCTGAGACTTTACTTGTAGGATTGCACTTGAAAAGACCTAGAGAGATGAACCCGCAGCCAATGACTCCGAGGAATCACAAAGAGTGCATAGAGCTAACCCATCTAACGAGTAAAGAGCTAACCATATTCTATTAGTAGTTATATACAAAGAGAAAGCCGACCAGAAGATAGATCGAGAAAAGCTTCTGAAAGATTATGATTTGAATAAATATTTCCTTCCAAGGCCAGTTCTTCAAGTTTTGGAGTTCCATTGCATTAATGAATCCGGCTGGAAAGACCTACACCTACTACCCTTTATCAAACCTCTTTCCCTTTTCATAATAATTTAGGTCTTCTTATCCAGCAGGACACTTTCATCTTGCTTTAGAGGCCCGAATGCTTATAATTATTGCCTTATAAACTTCTTTATATCGAGGGATGAGGAACCGGATTATCCTGCTTTCCTTAAACCTATTTGAGCTCCTGGTGTAGGTGGCGTGTTGAAATTAGGACTATACATTGGGCGACTTTTCTCCTCATCGCTAGCCAGTTTCCAAGAGGGAGAAGAGAAGGTCTTCTGGCAATATCAGGCATACTAGTAATCGATTCTTTGGCCATTCGCGATCGAACACAACCTAGGAACAGTTGTACGCCTACAACTCCCACCTCCCAGACCAAGGGAAGAAGTGCTCTCTATAGCCTTTATTTACTATGTGTTAAGAAAGTGTGGGCAAAAGGGATATAAGCAGCAGTGGAATCCAGCGGCAGGATAGACACGAAAGCGGGATTCAATTACTTATGAAAGTTAAGGGATGAAATCAAGAAATTGAATAGGAGAGGGAGTTGTCGTCCAGCCCTAGTCTTTCGCCTTAGAAGTTCTTCTCCGCGCGCCGTTGCAGCCAATGATCAAACCAGTGAAAGACAGTGTGCCATTCCAGCGCGTGTAATTCCTTCTTCCTACTAGGATTTGCAGTACTAAGCTAAGCACATGCAGTATAAGTTTCGGAGGAATCTACTTGAAGGGCTTCCCCATCTTGCTTGACTCAAGTTTTCACTTTCTTACTTTACTTATGGATAAAATAGAATCTATCTTACCCTACTTCATATGAATAGAGGAGAGGGATGAAGATGAAATAGATGAAGACGAGATTTCTTTCTTTTTACTTTTTACGTTACGATATGTCTCTGGGTTGCCCAGGGATTCTAATGGGATTTCTTCCTCTTAAGCGATAAACCTATCCAATTGCTGCAGTTTCCTATTCTGTAGTTGCCGCTTTATAACGAGAAGTTTCCGATGGATAAGCCGTAGCCGTGGAAGGAAGACTCTGGCTAAGGCATTGGAGTGCCCCTAATAAGAGTAGTCCTTCTTATAAGCTAAGCCATTTCCCGTTACGGGTCAGAACCTTATCGCATGGGATATTCTCACAAGTAAGAAGTGAAATAGCACCAAGAGCCTAAAGAAAGGAAAGGTTCTCCTCGGACCATAAGAATATGTTTCTCTCCCTAGACCAGTAGATGTTGCAGTCTTGGGAGCAGTCTCTTCTGAGACTATGGATTTTATTTTAGGTAAAACGCAAGTGAGGTTGAAAGTTTGATTCCTAAGGGCATCTAGTTGCCTTCTTCCTATTGGCATTAGAGGAGTCTTTCAAATGGCAGGAAGTAACAAGTTAGGAAGATTGAAAGCTAGCAAGTGAGAGAGCTTTTTCTAGTCGCAATCCCAGTCCCGGGATCAGTCCCCAGTTAATATGATATGGATAGTAGTCATTTCTGTTCCTTGATCTTACAAGGGGAAGGGGGTGACCCGGACAATCTCTTTCTTTCCTTCTTACACATTGTAAGGGGCAGAAGTTTGAGTTTTTTTACAAAGAGAAGAGTACCTCGGCCTTCATTCCTAATTCCTAGATGCTTTTCATATCCCCTCAAGTCAAGTACCGTCGATTGCCTTTCTTACTGTCTTAGCTGTATGCTATAAGACTTTGCACTAAGAGGTTCAGATGGGGGATTACCCCCGAGATGCCTTCCCAAGCCCAACTTTCTGTCTTTCCTGCTTTTTTTTGCTTTCCTGAATCGGATTGCACTGATTAGGCAGAAAAAAATGCCATCCCTGATGAAGCTTCCCGCCTAGTCTTAGATAGGGAGAGAAGTAAGGCACGAAGAGTTTCCATGATGTGGCGATGTTTTCGTTCAGCACGCCCGTTCAAAAGGCAATTAGGCCAATTAGACTGAAGGGAAGGTGCGAGCAGATAAGGAACTGTGGAAAGGCAACTAGTGAAGATGCCGATATACCTCTTCCTCGAACCGAACAATTGAATCTGAATCGGTTCTTGCTAGGCTCTTTATAGAAAGGCCGATGAAACTGGATCAAATACAAATAGGGAATAGATGCCACATCTGATCCCAAAAAGCAAAAAAGGCTCGTCGAACGAGTAGCCTTTTAAATGAAACAGTAAACCGATGACATGCCTTATTCAATCCACTGCTTTGAAAGACCTTACTACCTACTTGCCGGGGTACTGACTTGAGCAATGAGAGGATTCAAGGGCAGAGGCACGAAGTGAAGCAGCTTTCCCAACCCAGGTTCAGAAGCGGAATGGGGCAAGGCCGAGGAACCGCCATCTCTTTTCATTTCGTGGGGTGACGGGTTCCTATACGAGTCTGGAAGGAATCAAAGACTTATGGATGAGGTCTTCGGGAGTTTAGTTCCTGCGATGGCCCGTAGCCCTTATAGATTCAAGGTCCCGCCAAAGCTTCGCAAAAGAAAAGCCCAATCAAAGAGAAAATAAAAAGCAATGACTAGACCGGCAGAAGTTGACGTTTAAGGCAAACAAAAGGAATTTTAGGTTAGGAAAGAGTCATTCATGTAATGTCAGCCTAGAAGTTCAAGAAAAATTCATTCTTTTCAGGTCAGAATCTGATTGATTTTGCCCTCCCTCAAGTGGTATATCCTTGGTTAACCGACATGTGAGATTGTATTTTAGATATTGTCTCGCGGAAGAAATGAGAGCATTGACATTCAATCTGGCATATTCTCTTACGAAATTGAGTTCTTAGGTCTCAAAGCCTGATTGATGCCTTGTACCATCCACTGCCTAAAAGAACTACCCTTTGGTAAAGAAATCCTAAAGAAATTCCAGGTAAAGTCCATTTATGTTCAAATCTCTAGTGTAGTGGCTGCTTCCTCTACAACTATATCATAAGAAGAAGGCAAAAGGGGAAGGCGAACCCGACCTGGCTGACTTGATTGTTTGTTGAGCTTGCCTATTTCCTTGTGTTCTACGCTTGAACTGGAACCAGTGCTTTTAGAGTAACTTTCCCACCCTAGGAGAAGGCAGGAGGAAAGTCTTGCTTTCTGGCTAAGACATCCGATCGATGAGGTGAAAACGACTTCTAAGAACGGTTTTTTCCCGCATAAGATAAGCATTCAGCATCTTGTCTTTGTCTCTTCTTTCTCTCACTGGATTATGAAGGAATTGGATTGAGAAGCTCCGCCCAGTAGTGCTCTTTGAGCTTGATTGCTCCGAGCCGGTCCCCGGTAGTGTAAGATCTTCCTGCCATAATTCATGTTGAGAAGTCGGGATGAAAGGCTATATGCTTAACACATGTACCTTGGACTCTGCTTTCTAGATTTTAGCAGAAAGACCCGATCCTTTCTCCTGTTCCTGAAACGAATTAGTGTCTTTTGATTAGCTGTCACATTCGGTCAAATGGCACATTCGGAAAGTGTGAAATTGGCCAGTGTGAAGTTTCCCTTTCTCTTTTGGAAGAGAGGAGAATAGTAAATTGCATACGAGAAGAAGGGTTCGTAGACAGAACCGAAAGAAGGTCCTCTCTCTTCGTATTCTATAGAAACTATAAATTCCGTAAGAGAAGAGAGAGCAAGTAAAGTCAAATTTACGCCCGGTTCACCAGGTTCTACCACTGCAGGGCCCAATCATAGTCAAAAGAAGAGTTTGATCCTGGCTTTCAAGAGGCTAAAGCCCTTGGCTCACTGCTACTGGTACTGGCTCGAACTCGCACTGATTGGCTTGCTACTGGCTTTGGATCTGCCTCTCGAGCACGAGGGTCGTATTCATAAGGCTATCGATCACGAGCAGAAGACTCTGTTGAATCACGATAATCCGGGCATGGATCTGTCTTTACTTTGTGATTCCACAGTGGAATAGAGTTTTGGCTACTTACTGGTGTAGGAACCAGCCCAATGAAATGGGGTGCCACTACGTGTGTATACGATTTAAAGAAGTATTTATTAGCCAATAAATCCCAAAACCATCGATTGGAACAGGGGATTTTATATTGTGATGAACGTGAAAAACTTTATTGCTATAGCCGATGGGAGCTTTCTTCTTCACGAGTTTTCGCCCCTTGGACTATCTTCCCTTTTACCTTTTGTCCCTCGCTTCCCATTGGGGAACTTCAATTCAATCTAGCTAGGCCTATTTGAACTAATAAAAATATCTGCCCCGAGCGGCTAACTATTATCTTATTAGATATTCTATTCAAAGCAAAGAGTCAAAATCTCTCTCCTCCAACAGCCGAGATAGCTGTGGTTCTTCCTTCAACAGGAGCAGAAAGAGAAGTGATTCAAATACGAGACCACCATTTGAAACTGATTCCACTTGAGCTTATCCTTCCCTTCTTCATGCGAACGAAGCGTAGCACTATGAAATTGATCCGTTAACGCTATCTCTGAGAAGTAGTGCTATGAGGAGGATCTGTCCTTCTTTCTAGAAGACTTGCTGGCATGCGAGACTGGAACCAAGGCCAAGGGCAGGACAACAGGAAACCCTATCATCAACCAATAGGCCAGGTTTACTGCTCTTTTTCGATTTCAAGCTACTTGCTTTATTGGTCCAATGGCCTCACCGCTGCAATTGATAGAATGGGGGAGAGCTAGTTTGGGTATTTCCGCGCGCTCATACGATCTCACACCCTGCAGAAAGAAAGGGAATTGAATTAGGAACAATGCCCAGTGGGAAAAAGGTTTGAGTCCCGTAATAGGAGGCCAAGTGCTCTACTTGAGGTTGGAAGGCCAAATCCGATTCCGATAAGGCACCTTATGTATGTAATAGGACCTTTGCTATAGTATCCGTTGAGTCATTCGCTTCCTTAAGCCATTTCCGCTTACTTACAGAGGAATGGTTCTACAACCAACACTCCCCTTCCTTCGATATCGTCATATGAACAGATGTCGCCTCCTTGTGTCCGGGAGAACTCTTATGAATCGTATCCGGAGTATGAAATGCTACTAATTACAGGTAGAACTGGTCTGCAATCGCATCCTTACCTCGCAGGGATGAAATCATGAGAGCGAAGCGAGCAGGCGCAAGAACAGGCCTGCAAAAGATTAGGATAGCACTTAGAGCGCTTAAGACTAGATCGAAAGGCTGGAGTCCAAAGGACCTTGACAAAGGAGAGCACAGCGACCCATAGGGTCGGGACTTTCTTAACAGTAAAGCGCTAAGGACCTTGCTCGATCCGAGGCGAGGGGAAAAAGTCTCGGGCCGGGCTTAGAGGTATGGATGGTCCTGCCCCGATTTCAGCCGCCCTTCACCCCTGGTTGGTTACCATTTGATGGGTGAAATCTAGTTGGCATTTAGTTGTCGGATCGAATCTCCCTCATGATTTGCGGCAGCGGGAGCTGACCTTTCGCCCAGACGGCCGTCGGTCAGAAGGCCCCTGTCGTAGTGGCCGGGTAGTGTGTTGGAAGGCTTTAGGCTGAGTCTTTGTGGATCTCTGTCAAAGGATTTGTTTTCTAGGGCAGGTGATTTCAATCCTAAGTACCCAACAGGTTTGAAGTCTGGTGATTCCTCGGATGTTGGCACTTCGTTGCAAGCAACTTCGTGTCCCGACCTCATTGCCTTCGGGTAATCGTAAATCCCTTCTCTTCATCAAGCAAAAAGCCTATTCCGAAAGCCGCCTGTGCCCCAGGTTCAAGGGTACGCACTAGTGCCTAAGATCAAAGGCATTTCCAAAAGCGAGTTCCCTATTTCCAGCTTCAAGTCTCAGTGCCAGTTGTAAGGTTAGGAAAGCCAGGTATGATTAAATCCTCTTTTCGAATAGGAATTGATTCGATGTTATTATTATAATATTAAGATTCAACTTCATATACAGTTTTCAAGAAGGAATCACCAGTGGAAGCGGCGACCTCTTCCTCCTTCGACCTACGGAAAAAATGCCCTAGCATGTACTGATCGTTCAACACCGCATAGAGAGAGAGTAACCATTGTTGGAATTCGGTCTTACCTAGTAATTATTCCAAAGTGGACTTAAGACGTAAGTCTTTAGACGAGTTCCTTCCGAAGTTGGCTACTAAACCCCAGAATTTGTACATACTACATGATGGGGAATCACTCCCCGTGCCTTCGAAAGGGGGAAGAGAGAAGGAAGACCGAAGAACAGACATTTCCCATTCCCCGAAATAGCCTCAGATGTCACCCAAGCAAAATACCTATTTCACCCTCGAGTCAGGAGTAGTTCCTTCGCTAGCCTTTCTAGGCTTTGAAAGCAAGTCAAGCATTCCAGGATGAGTCAATAGCAGCAGAGTCGTGAAAAGAGCTAAAAGCATTCTCTACATACGAAAGCACCAAGTACATTTGCTTATGAAAGAAGAGCAGCTTATTCTGTAAGAGCCTCCCTTCGGGAAGTAAGAGCAATTGGCCCTTGCCTTGAGCAATTTACCATTCTCCCATTACTAAAGTTGTCCAAGGGTCCAAGGGACATGATCCCAGGCTTTTGAAGCTTTTCCAAGGTGCGTCGTATATAGGATAAAGAATGCACTTAGGAGCGATCTTTCCCTCCTTCTGAAAGCCAGTGGTGATCTCACTTTCTTTCGAAAGTTTCGATGCGTCAATGTACATGTAGGCGAGATTTGGAAAGTGTGCAGTTGAAGATGATGTTACGCGGCGTTCAGAACCAGCCTTGAAGTGAATGAATTAGAAGGAACGAAGAAGTAAGGAAATGAAACGACTTTTTCTTGAACTATATCATAAACAGATCTTCCCCTCCACACCAATCACGAGTTTTTCTCCATTCCTCTCGTATATCGTCGTAACGCCCTTAATGCTAGGTTTTGAAAAAGACTTTTCATGTCATTCCCATTTAGGTCCGATTCGGATCCCTCCGTTGTTTCCTTTTCCTCCCGCACCTTTTCCTCGAAATGAGAAAGAAGATGGTACACTCGAATTGTATTATTTAAGTGCTTATTGCTTGCCAAAGATCCTACTTCTACAATTGGTAGGTCACCGGGTTATTCAAATAAGTTGTGTTTTCCGTGGTTTTCCCATGTTACAACTTCTGTACCAATTCGGTCGATCCGGAATGGATCGGTTAAACATTCTATTAGGGAGCCTGGTCTTGACTCTTCTGTGTGGTATTCATTCTCGTTCGGCTCTTGGAATCACATCCAGCAGTGGTTGGAACAGCTCGCAAAATCCAACCACTTCACCTACTTTATTGCCCCCAACCGTTTCTCGTACCTCTATTGAAACAGAATGGTTTCATGTTCTTTCATCGATTGGTTATTCCTCTCCGTTCGTATCTCTTTTTCCAATTTCGGTCTCGATTAGTTTACAAGATTGAATGGCCAATTCTCCTCCGTACCCTCGATTCGATTGTTTTCCAAGAATGTTGAGCCGGGTATGTAAGCCATGTATCTGGGAGGAACTTCAAAGAAGGGCTTTCGGTTTTTTGCACCCTGTTTTGGTCTTGCAGCTATTTAAAATCAAAAATAAAGATTAAGATTATTATTCTTATTATTATGTATTATTCTAATAATCTTAAAATGGTACATAAATCAGTCCCTGCATATCCTCTCTAATAATGTCATTAAGGACTAAGGGGAAGTTTCTTAGGTACATTAAGACATAATTCGACATCCCGCAATAAAGTAGGCGATTCTAGTGCTCTCCCTCCAACAATGGGTGACCCTAAAAGACTGTAAGGCTCTTGCATTTTCAGTGAAGCTCAGCAGCATATTTCGCGCTTATGGGGCTTGCATTGGGAGTTAATCATCTTGACTGCATATAATGAGTCAGACTCTACCCAAAGGTTCCGAATGCCCATTCGCGAAGCCATCTCCACCGTATGGCAGATTGCATAAAGTTCCACCTTCCACATCTCTCTCCAAAAAACCGTCTTCCGGAAAGCCCAAAGAGGATGGCCGATAAAGTCCCGTGCTATCGCAGCCGCAGCAGCCTCTATTGCTACTGAACTGTCTGTGTTCACTTTTGTTTCCGGAGGGTTCGAAGAAGAGTAAGATTCAGCCATAAATGGCTGAACAGGGTGACCATGCACTCCCCAAAACTGAGTGCAAAAAGAGTCCATAACTAGAACTCTCAGTTTAATCTGAGAGGAAACCGAATGCAGTCTCAGTTTGACTTCCCTTACAATTTTCCAAAACGACGTTCTGCTTACTGCTTGGATTCCCTTCATGGCGCCTGGAATTTATCTCACGCCAAACATAGTATATCACTGCTGTAAAGCAGAGCTTTAGGATCAGGCCAGTAAAGGCCGAATTCTTATTCTTAGTTTTTACATTTTTTTTTAATCCATCGGCAAACATCATGAAGGTTGGTTGCAGGCTGATCATATCCACATTTAGAACAGAGCTGAGCCCAAATTCACCCTGCATAGCTGCACTGAAAACAGAGATGTTCGGCACTTTCATCTTCAAGCATGCACAGGCCACAAAGAGTCACGGTGTTGGGATAAAATCTGCTAACTGCTGTAAGAAGCCCAGAGTTGAGGGCCATCCAGGCGATAATACTGTGCTTGGGGACATTACTCCATATCAGTGTCTGTTTGGATCGCCACCTGATTATGAAAATCTTAGACTTTTTTTCTGCTATGCTTATATATCTATATCTGCCCAGCTACGTCAGAAGCTTGCACCTCGCTCTTCTAATAATAAAGAGCAGCCTGCATCTTTATCATCTTCTAGTAACGACCAGTTGACTACGGATTCTCCTTCATCCTCTATCGCTGCAGAGCCATTTCCATCTCTACACTTGAATGGTTCTCCCCCGCCCCGCTGCAAAGGAAAAGTTCTTTCTTTACTTTACCCGGGACATTCGACGAAAAAAAAAAGGATAACCCGATGTTATGCCCTTTATCCCCCCCCAAAAGGCCCCGATCCCCTATTTCTTTATAGTTATAGGAAAATCTGCTCGCCCCGAGGAAAAATATGTGTTCAGGAACGCTATGTGAATAGGGTCTTTAAGCCCTCACCCAGCATCTATTAATTCAATCAACATACGTTTCAAAAAGAATTTGGAAGCCATATAGCCATTTCAGCCTTACTCCCTATTCTCTCTTAAATATTAAATAAAGCAATGATAAAACTGGAGTAATGTTGAATGACTTTTCCCATTCCTGTGAGCTGTAGAGTTAGTTATCCCTTATCATCCCTGGTATTCCTCCTCTCTATGAGATGTGGGATCGACCCCGCGAGCCCTTCCTCTTTCTACATCCTTTTGGATGATAAGGCATGGCTATCCATGTCATGTTTTATCAAGCCTTTGCTCCACTATCAACCACCGGAATGGTTATTTTGCCTGCCCCCGCTTTCCTCTCCCGCGGGAAGAGCTCGTTCGACAAGTCCGAACTCCCACTTTTTCGTCGATGACGGCTCTCTTCGATGCTAGCAACCGCGTTTGGCCCTTTTCCGCGCTTCTTTCAATTTCCTTACATTCTAGCGGAAGGAGAGACTTTACCTTTACTTAGAGAGGGGCAGAGCGGTACCACGCCCTTCCGTGCTCGTAGGTTGACTCCTCTATGCATCCCGACTAAGGTCTCACAAACGCGCACTTCCCTTATGCATCCAACCGCTTCACTAATGTGAATAGGTTATACAGAAGGGTGGGTTGGTTATATACTCTTATGCGCGCTCCTTCTTCGAACCTTTTGGTATGTATTGCCCCCTAACTATAGATCAGATCCACAGACGAGAAAGTAAATTCCGCACTGCTGCTGAGTCGTCGGACTTATCCACCAAGGGATTCGTGGAATTTCTGTGGATTGCGTTGGGGGAAATCTACCAAAGCTAGGCAGATAGATAGACTCCTTTCCCGCTGCTAAGGGAGAGCAAGAAAAAAAATAAAATGATTGTTTTTTAATCAGCGCTTGGGTATGCAGATACTAAGAGTCCTCTCACTACCAACCAGCAGACATCATCTGGCTGGGTCTTGCCGGTATCAACAACGAGAAAAAAACAACCAAATGGAAACAGCAACTAACTATGGCTCTTGGCCTAGACAACGCCCTAGGCGTAGGGGAGATCGGAGCAACAGGGAACGCCTAGACGACGTTTTTCTTCCTGGGCTGCAGTAAGTAGATCGAGAGGTCGTTCCGCCCCTTGTCCCCGAAGATGGGTAATATGTTCTCAAAAAATCTTGCTCCAATCTGACCTAGCTGGCGAGCGATCCCAGTTCGCGGCAGAGAACAAGACAGCAAGCGAGCGTACCTTTGGTCGCTTCTTCTCCACCAAGCACGGAAGTTTAAGGATAACTGTAGGTCGGTGGCTACCTAAGGAAACTCCGATTCGATCCGCCCCCCGGCTGGGAGGCATTTACCTCATCCCGATCACAAGGAGAGGTTCACCATGATGGGGGGTACTTCTTTTTTTTCCCTTCCGGAAAGAATTCAAAGCGTAGGGGACCATCCTTTTGTTGCGGCATGCTCCTCAGATTTACGGATTCGCAGGGGGCCTCAGGCCCTACTTAGTTGACTGACAATGACAAAGGCTTGCGAAACTAAGTAGGGTCTTTTGAATTGAATCTTAAGTACTCTTCTCTTAGTCTATCAGTGGTGCGAAGCGGCTTTGCCCCTTTTCAGTAGGGGAGCGAAAGGTTAGACTTAGACCTTAGAAAGTCAGCGAACAGCGGTTCTTCTATGTAGGTATGGCGTTCCCCCTTGACTTGACTCTCCTAACGTCGAGCTAAGTTACTTCGTAACCTTTGCGTAGCGTAGTAGAATGAAGGCTACGCACTGACGCTCTCTTATCTATTAGCCTAAGCGTCTTCGCTAACTCGCTCGCCTACTATACTATACCCTACTATACAATACATTAGTAGGGTAGGCTTTGCTAACTCAGCCGCTTACTTCTACTAATGTATTGTATAGTAGCGCCTTTTCCTTTTTGAATAACCCATTCTCATTATCTTTCATAAGTCAAGTAGGCGAACCTATAGGTCCTTAATAGCGTTGATAAAGAAGAACAGCCGGTTAAAAGACAGCGAATCTTATTATTATTATATATATATATTTATATAATATATATAGGCCAGCTTGACAAGCTACCCTTCTTCTTGATCTGAGGTGCGAAGAGAAAGATCTCTTTTTTATGACTTCCACTTATCAATCCCGGCCCGGAAAAGTGACCGACCAGGGCAGGGCCTATTGATGAATGAAAGAAAGGGTTTATGAGCCCTAGTCCTGTAAGCCCACACCTGTGTAGAGTAGATCGTTCAACACCTGCGGCACAAACCCATTTTTGACCTATTGGTCCTAGTCTCATAGGCGATCGAACGGCCGCCCCCTAATTACTAGACCGACCTGCTGTAATAATTCCATAAACACCTAGCGAAGATATGGCAAACAAATAAAGTAGCCCTATGTTCGGATCTGACAATACCATACCATAATCAAAAGGTACAACGGCCCGAGCGACCAGACTTAACATAAATGTAGCCACTGGAGCCATTCTAAAAAGGGAGAAATTAGCACTACTCGGTGAAATAGGTTCTTTTAGAATCAATTTCGAACCATCTGCTAGAGGTTGTAACAATCCGAACGATCCCACTACATCAGGACCCTTTCGACGTTGCACAAAAGCCATTACTTTACGTTCAGCTAGCACTAAAAAGGCTACTCCTAGTAGAAGTGGTAGAATTATTCCAAGTATTTCAGCTGGAACAGCTATGTACGTTTTCGATTTTCTATTTACTCATGATCTGGCCTGGTCGACCCAATCATGATATTGAAGGATGGGACCTTTTCTCGAAAAACTCCGGATCCCGAGAAGAGTTGAAGATGGTGCAAGATCGAATCCTCTTACGTTACTTCGAATGGAATCTTAGCCCGCCTCACTTGCTTTCTTTACTGCATAAGGGCATAAGCGAAGTCAAGGGATTTCCTTCTAACTAGTGGTAGTGACTGAGAGTAAGCAAGTTACCTTCATTCAACAGATTTGTGGTTGAGTCAATAACATGCTCTGGGTCGGGAATCTTTGCTCTTCTCTTTCTTTTGTATTTTCGCTGCCTCCGTTCTTCTTCATGTCCGTCCGTATCGCAAAAGCGGGTCGACGCCAGCTGTTGAAAATAGGGGGGCCAACCAAGACCCCCCTATCGAAGCTTTGTTTGATAAAGCAAACGATTCGTTCCGACAACTTCGGACCAGATTAACCCCTTTAAATTAGCTGATCTTACAAAATCGATTGGGCGGGCTGGTTGGGAAGGGGTTATTGACGGAGAAAAGAATCGCTGAGAGATAGATTCTACTATTTAGTCAGGACGAATGAGTGGCTGTACAGCATGCTCCGGAGGAGATTGACCCTTCCCCGAGTCAGTCCAGTTAGAAAGGGTAGGGCCCGCTGTCTAGACTGCATTTCGGGAGTTTG